>JBBPBX010042558.1:0-16822 GCA_038048925.1 Garcialebias charrua
ACTAGCAACTGCCTTAATTAATGATGCATTGCAGGATTAATAGATAGTGAATTCATTTTGTCAGATTTCCACAAGGGAAAAATAACTTGTGGCTATTTAGGATTTATGAAACATTAACAAAGCCTTAATAAAGCATGAATAGTCTTCACTTTAGAATGGTTCACAAATACACTTAAGTAACTGCCTTAATTAATGATGCATTGCAAGATTAATAGATAGTGAATTCAAACATTATTTAACAATTAGTACGCATTTAATACATGTGGTGAAAGCACATTAATTTGTGCATTTACAAATATAGATAGCATAGTTAATTCATGAGTTATACACATGCCAAGTTTTAACACTTGTTTATACCAGAAAGTTTAAAACTGGCCATCATGGTTTGGTACATAATCAGAATGACAATGGATTTAAAGGCAGATGCAAGTATAATCCTGACAGATTTTTTGGACTGTAGTTTAAAAAAATGTTACAGTATTTAGTTTTTCATGTTAGTCATTCTCAAATTTTCTAATTTGAAGTTTATGCATTTGATTTAGACTTTTTTGGCCAAAGACCATTACTGTTTTAACTTTTCTGTGTACAAGAAAGTTCATGCTCAATAATCCAGGTACCAAATCCAATAATTCTCAGTCGGGTCATCTGGACAGTTTCTTTTTTATAGAAACGTTTCACCCTCCATCCGGGGGAATACATCAGTCAGAGGAGTTCCAGCAAACTGTTTCAGTAAGATGTTTACTACTTGGTGAGGAAACAGTTTGCTGGAACTCCTCTGACTGATGTATTCCCCCGGATGGAGGGTGAAACGTTTCTATAAAAAAGAAACGGTCCAGATGACCCGACTGAGAATTATTCATTGGATTTTATGTGTACAGTTCTAAGCATTTTCTGTTACAACATTAAACTCAAAGCTGTTTGATTTTATTTATTTTATTTTTTCAAATTTGTTGTAAAATATTAATATGATTTATTTAGGTTTTTGGTCGGACATGTATTTTGAATTAAGTATTCATTTAAATGTATTTTCTGAAATGAAATGGTCTGAAACAAAAGTTTTGTCCTGTATTCATCAATATGCTACTGTTTTTTGTGTTAAGTAATTTGTACATTAATTTCTTCTTTGTAGTTTGTCTTTTGTTTTTTGTTGGAAGAAAAACATTAACTGTGTTGATTAAAATATTCCTACATCATTAGGTCTACTTTGGAGGTTTTCTGCAAATCTTTTTATTTTTGAGCTGCTATCTTTGCTGAATAATAATTCTATAGTTTTTTTTGCTTTAGAGTAGCTGAGATCATCTGTATTTTAATTTAACCTTTAAGTTAAAATATTTGTAACTTGGGTAGCATAAATTAATGATGATAGGACACTTTAAAACCTCCACACCATCCATGCAATAAAACTTTCTCCCAGCAGTTTCCTGGTCAGCACAAAGGCCAAACACAGTCAACACACTTCAGGAGGGGGCTGCCCATTGTTATGGTCACCAGGGGCAGATGGTTACTTGGACCCATTGTCCACATAGTGTGAAGGAATGGACACCCCATCAGTGGAGAAAGGTCCCCATCTGCTACTCAAAGGTCATCAATGTAAAGAACATGCTATTGGCTTTGTACATACATCCATTCTGCCCTCAAAGTGTTAATAAACAATATGAGGGTGGATATTTATAAAATAAACATGCTCTTGAGAAATAAATGTTTTACTGGTTCTTCATATAGAAATGCCAGCAATTCTTTTCAACAATTTGTTTAATTTAAGTAATCAGAAACATGGAAATAGTGATTACAGTCTTTACTATTATAGAGTAATTTTCTCTAAGCAATGTCAGCATAGATGAACTAGGATGGGAAAAGTAACAACAGATTCTGACTCTGTCCTCTGCATCCTCTGTCCTCACTCCAACTACCTCTATGTCCTCTCTCTTCTCTTTGGTCTTCCTCTTTGTCATTTTCATGGCAGCTGCATTTCTAACATCCTTCTATCAATATACCCACTGTCCCTCCTCTGGACATGTCCAAACCATCTCAGTCTGGCCTCTCTAACTTTATTTCCCAGTTGTTCAACCTGTGCTGTACCTGTGATTTAAGTAAGTTTAAGACCTGAGTACACAATTTTGCTCCCTCTCATGTACCACATGTTATGCGAATGACAATAAAGAAACTTGAACTTGATGATCTCATGCCTAATCTTATCCATCCTTGTCACTCCTAAGGAGAACCTCAACATCTTCATTTCTGCTACTTCCAGTTCTTTCTCCTGTCTTTTTGTCAATGCCACCATCTCCAGACCATACAACATAGCTGGTCTCACCAATCATATTCCGCTACGAGAGCTGAACCCAGGGTGCAGACAGACACAAGAAACTCAGAGGCAAAACAACAACAACAAGAAACAACAAACAGATTTATTAACACAAAAACCAAAAATAATGGCTGACATGGACACAAAACTTAAAACGGCACAGTCTTTGAAGATGCATTAACAACTAAAAAAGGTAAACCCCTATAGCGTTAGAGACAAAGAGGAACAGGTGAGAGTGGGAGGGGCAGAAACAATTAGAGGTAAAACACTGGGGAAGGTGAAACAAAGGTAAAATAAACTCAGATAAAACTTAATACAAGAACCATACGAAGACTAAAACAACACAAAACACACAGATCCTGACATCACCACTGTTTTGTAAACCTTTCTATTGCCCTTTGCAGCCACCCTTTCATCACAGATCACCCCTGAAACTTACCTATATCCACTCCATCCTGCCTGGACTCTCTTCTTACTGACCTATTTACCACACTCCCCATTTTCATGAACAGTGGACCCTAGTACTAGAAGTCCTGCACCTTTATGACTTCTGTTCCTTGTAGCCTCACTGTTCCACCTGTAGGATTCCTGGGTTTTCTCTGCCACCCACTCTCTCTACAGCCAATCAACCACTGACTCACCTCACCTGCTGCCGACTGAGGAGGCCTGACCTGGTGATGTATATAAACTCCTGCCAGATGTTTCTTCAGTCCTGGAACATCAAATGCCTTGTGGTAATTCATGGACAGCGATCTAAACTCTGCAACTGGTTCTTACTGTTTGAGTTTCTCCAGGGACTCCTACTGTATGTCCTGCTCATCTGAGTCTTTCTAAAGAACTCCTTGCTCCTTCGTGGCACACATGTGGATCATCAATGTCCCTTCAACTATCAACTACAAACAGGACCTTGCTTCTCCCTCGCTGGCCTCACCTACAAACATAAACAGTAAGATATTATCTACCATACTGCTCTAAAGACCATACTGCAAACTTCTCTGAGTGAACTCGATTGCTCACTTTCTCCTCGTTTCCCTTTCAGCACAAAAGCTACTGCTGCACCTGTAAATAAAGATCACATTATTTATGTACTCCTGACTCTGTCATCCTTCTCAGTCTGCTTACTTTGGGTCAACATTTAATATATACATGGTATAACCTATCTACCTCTCATTCAGACACATGTCCTGTGCCTTACTATGGCTGACTTTCATTCCTCTTCCTTCAAATGCATACCTTCACCTCTCTAAGTTCTCTTCCACCTGTTGTCACCACAGATCACAACGTCATCTGCAAACATCATAGTCCATGAGGATTCCTGCCTGACCTCAACTGTTAGTCTGTCCATCACCAGAGCAAACAAGAAGGGACTCAGAGCCGATCCTTGATGCCAACTTTAATGTTGTTTCCACCACATGTTGTACATGAGGTGGAACAAAATTGTGCACAGGGACTCAGTTACACACAAAATAGCAAACTATAAAGTATAAAATGAAACATTATTAGGGGCCAAGATGGTGTAGAGGCAAGGGCAGCCGACTTGGGACCCGAAAGACCCAGGTTCGAACCCCGGTCGATGCACACCTTGGGGTGTCTATGAGTGCACACCTATTTCTCCAGCTCCCGGGCGCTTTCTATGGCTGCCCACTGCACCACCTGGTGGTGGTTGGGTTAAATGCAGAGACGAATTTCGTCTTGTATGGGAAACATACACAGATGACAAAAATGTGACATTTATTTATTTATTTATTTATTTATATACACTGAGATGTACACTAAACAAATGCCAAACAGTACGCTAAAAGATCTAAAGATATATGCCAAACACTATTCATGTAAAACAATGTGTCATAACAGCCCAAACAAGAGTATGTGGTGAGCAGATAGGTATGAATGAATACAGCAGCATGAGATAATCAGCAGAACAAATAAGTCGCATATCACCAACTAAAGCGACAATACAGTGATTTTTTTCTTTACTTTTTTTTTTTTAACAGTGATTATCCTGGATAGGGATTGAGGTTTCATTATGTGAAAACAACAATGAGAAGTTTCTTCCATTCCAATCTGAGTTTTGAACACTGAGTTTGATCAAAATTTGTTTTTCTGTCCTCACGTTTGTATTAATAATCAGATACCCAGAGTTTAAACTGAGAACAGAGAGACCAAGCAGCAAAAAGTTGTTTTATTTACAAAGTGAATCAGCAGAGACACAGGAGGGAGTTGCTTGTATGATTGTTTGCAGTTGGGAGAGAGAGAACCAGGGGACTCCAGGATGGCAGAGCAGACCAAGGTGACCAGGTAATAAATGGTGTGGAGAGAGAGTGGCAGGGCAGACCTTTAAAGGCCCGGCATAGGGGGAATGGTGACGCAGAGTTTAGAGAAAGTGGGTCCGTGAATGGTAGGTCACAAGATCAACTCCCTGTTCAGACAACATCAAAATGTGGGTGACAAAGGTGAAACCTGCCTCCAGTCTCATTTGCTCCACTCTGGGCCCTTGAACAAGGCCCTTGCTCCCCTGGGTGCACTAGATGGCAGCTCCACACTTCTGTGGTAGCTCGGTGGTCTGTGGTTGCATCAGGAAGGGCATTCGGCATTAAAACGATTGCAAAGTCTTTGTGCGAGTTAGTTCACAGTGGAGACTCCAGAAGAAGAGAGCGGCCAAAAGAAGAAACAATATCTCTCCATTCGAAGCACCAAAATATGCTCTCGTTGTTGTATGATGAAAATTGAGTACCGTATTGTCCGGATTATAGGTTGCACCGGAATATAGGTCGTTTTGTCCAATTATTGCTAAAAATTTTGAAAAATCCATAAACGAGTCACACCTAAATATAGGTCGTACCTACGTCACCGCCGACGTAACGCGTCATCCACCGCCGACGTGACGCGTCACCACTGAGACAACCCGGAAATGTGGACGAGTGTTTAGCTCTGTTGCAAATGTCTGCCACTGGAGCGCACAGCAAGGCTTTTAAGAAGATCAACACGGTAAAAACAATTATGTTTGCTAAAAATTATAACTGACATTATAGCACAAGGGTTCCTGAGCTTAACCATTCCTTAAAGCTGCACTATGTAACTTTGTAATGCAGTCTGTAACTTTTCTAACAATATATTTTTAACATATTTCTTCACTCTGTCACTATCTACTGACAGACTGATGTTAGACAAAGTAATCTCTGAAAAAAACTATAGTCCCCTTGCTTCTCTATCAGCATTTATAAAAACACTAAAAACACAGAGTGACCCGGACAATGACCAGCCAATAAAAACAGAGTTGTTTGTCACGCCCCAACCCACGCCCCCGCCTGTCCCAGCCTCAGCGCCGCGCACATTCTCATTCAAAGGATTGCAAAGCGATGCAGGACTGATTTGTATGTGACACAAATGTATTAAATATCCCTTCTTCATCCCAGAGCTGGACTTTTATTTTGTTTTTTTGCCAAAAGTCAA
Organism: Garcialebias charrua; assembly: GCA_038048925.1. Lineage (NCBI taxonomy): Eukaryota > Metazoa > Chordata > Actinopteri > Cyprinodontiformes > Rivulidae > Garcialebias > Garcialebias charrua. Next base: position 5,759 of record JBBPBX010042558.1, read on the forward strand.
GTGATCGCTTCATCCTTCACTGACAGGAATGAGGAAGTCACGAGCAAATTAAATCATGTCCAACGTTGCTTCGTGAAGCTCTGCTGATTTCTGCTGGTTTTTGTGTTGTAGGACCAGTGATTCATGGTTTTATTATATTTTTTAGAACGTTTTATTAACATATAATCACAGAACTTTGCAACGCTGAGACAGGACATGCAGAGGAGGTGGAGCATTCCAGACATTCCATTCCTCCACTGACAGAAACGAGGAAGTCACGAGCGAATTAAATCATGTCCAACGTTGCTGCGTGAAGCTCTGCTGATTTCTGCTGGTTTTTGTGTTGTAGGACCAGTGATTCATGGTTTTATTTTATTAGAACGTTTTATTAACATATAATCACAGAATATTGAAGCGGCTCGAGCGGACATTCAGCAGGAGGCGGAGCTGCAGAAGTCAAGTTCAACAGAGAACGGACTGTGGCTCCCCCTCAGAGCCATACAGGTAGTCCCCGACTTACGAGCGAGTTCCGTTCCTGCGAGTTGCTCGTAACACGAAAATTCGTAAGTTGGAACACGAAGCACGTGTTCTCGTAAGTCCGGATTTTCGCTCGTAAGTTGGAACATTTATGCTAGCGCTACTACGAACACTCGTTTTTCATCAAAAACGTTCATATTAGTTCATAAACATGGTCGGAAACGTGTTTCCAAACGGTTAGCTAACACACTTTAATCTAAAAACACAAAAAAGTGCTGTATTTTTTACAAATTTACTGCTCGTTCGCCAGCTCGTAAGTCCGGACGCTCGTAGGTCAGAGCGCTCGTAAGTCGGGGACTACCTGTATATGGCTCTGAGGGGGAGGGAGCAGAATGCTTTTACCTGATGAAATGTTTTCTAAGTCCCAGCGTTCTTCAGAAATTACATAGTGACCCTTTAATAAATTCAAGAAATGGTCTAATCTAAAATATACACGGAAATAAAACTGAAGCTAACACGAGACGAGTCCGTCTGTAAAACAACGAATAACAAATCGAATTTTATCTCAAATGTCTTATACAGGTCAACAGTTTGTAAATGAAACCCATATAATTAGGCTTAGTTATGGTGTGGTCACACCGAGCAGCGTTTTTACCTCTGAAAACGCTCCTCACGCACGGAAGTGGACGCGCTACCCAGTGTTGTCCAAACTGTAGTGTTGCGGCGGCTTCGTTGCTGTGGCGACGGGGTGTGGGAGGAGCTTACCGGTATACAGAGTGCACTCCGCCAGGCGAGGAGCCTTTTATTTCCGTCTCTGTCGAGCAGACTTGACTGGTCGTGAAGGAATTGTCGCGAACACACAGCTACAATGAGTTTCTCTTCCATAGTCCACGAGCTCGCGAGTCTTTTCTTTTTTTTCCGACAAACAATACGTCACATAGTGCGCGCGCACCCTCGTTTCCGCGTCACATAGGGACTCTCCCACTGCCCCCTCTCTTCTGCCCCCCGACTCTCCCTGATTGGTTGACACACCAACCAATCAGGTGGAGTTGAGCGGCGTTTGAAAGTTTGAACCGCGAAATCTTCAACATGTTGAATGCTCGGTTTGGAGGTGGAAGCCGGTTCACGTGCACGAAAAAACGCTACTCAGCACGCTCAACACGCACGCGACCTGACGCCAGACGCCAGGAGGTGCCTAATGCCGGTTACCCACTGCACAACTCGAAACGCGCCTGCCGTCCCCTTTTGGCCGCTGGTCACGGTCCCACTGAACCACTGAACACCGTCTGATGACGTACACTAGGGGGTAGCAGAGGGAGGGGTCTCTGGCTTGTTTTCCGGGTTCAGTTGTTGTTTTAACTGCACCTCCGACGGTCTTCGATGAGATTAAAACTTTTTTTTATGTTTGGGGTGATCTACACTGGAGAGGACAGCAGCCTGTCAGCAGCAACTGTAAAAATGCCACGTTTCTTACCGGAGTTTGGTTCCAATTCCTGGAGGCTCGATCCGGTGAGTTTAAAAAGTCCGAAAAAAGTCCCGTTGTGGTTGTGTAATCAGATAGCGAGGCTCTCCCGACTGTTTGCCGGATGCGTCGAGCCGCCAGAGATCAACATTTGGGACGTCGGCGGCTCGACGGCGACGCGCGCGTGCGTGTGCAGGCTGCCCCCGCGCCGCTTCGATCACTTGAATCGCGCCGCTTCCTTGTTCGCCGTGACTCGACGCGTCTCCTCCATAGACTTTGAATGTAAACCGGTGTTATCCGGCCGCTTCGGCCGCTCGACAAAGGGGGCAGTGGGTAACAGGCATAAGTGCGTCCACCATTGACTTTACATGGAGGCTGGAAGCTTTGGAGGTAAAAACGCTGCTCGGTGTGACCACACCATTAGGCTGATTGGTGACTCTAAATTGACCCTAGGTGTGAGTGAGAGAGTGGATGGTTGTTTGGTGTGAGTGAGACAGGTCCCTCTTGTAAATGAGTCCCCGTGACTCAACGAGGCTAGCCTGTATAAATAAAGGTTGAATGAATGAATGAATGAATGAATGAATGAATGAATATAATTACACTCTGTAAGCTAAAAAAAATATCTGCCGAGTGGTTTATGAGCTATTCTTTATAATATACACGGAAATAAATCGAAGCTAACACGACCCGGTTGCGTCTCTAAAAACACAAATAAAAATTTGAATTTAATCTCAAATGTCTCATACAGGGCAACAGTTTGTAAATGAAACCCAAGTGTGTGTTTGGTCAGAAGTTTGTGGGCATGTTTGTTTATGCGGAAACGCGCTCAGACAGCAATGTTGTCATTTTGCTTCAACTTCTCCGCTGCCTCAATCTGGCTGTTGTACCTGCAATTGAGATGGGAAGTTTTGAGGAGCATCTGGCAGGGTCAGAGAGGAAGTATGCTCAGTTGTTTGATTCCTTAAAAAAACGTGTATAAAGATGGTCAAATGGTGAGAAACTCAAAGTTGGAGATCTTCCTCCTCGCTTGTGAAATCATCAAAGTCAAAGTCAACTTTATTGTCAGAACTGCAATATGTACAGGACATACACAGGACCGAAATTGCGTTTTTCTCAGTCCCTCGGTGCAACAGTAACCATCTAAACATTTAATAAACATAAGCATAAAATAGTAAAAGTGTAACACTGTCCTGAGTTTTTTCATAATAATATAAAAGTTTTAACTTTTATGGACAGAATTTCTAGGCGCAGCCAAGGTGTTGAGAGGATCCGTTTTGGTGGCCTTAGAATCACTTCTCTGTTTTTTGCAGATGATGTGGTCCTACTGGCTTCATCAGTTCGTGATTTACAACTTTCACTGGAGCGGTTTGCAGCCGAGTGTGATGCGGCCGGGATGAGGATCAGTTCCTCCAAATCCGAGGCCATGGTCTTGAGCCGGAAAAGGGTAGCATGCCCTCTCCGGGTCGGGGAGGAGGTCCTGCCCCAAGTGGAGGAGTTTAAGTATCTCGGGATCTTGTTCACGAATGAGGGAAAACTGGAGCGTGAGATCGATAGGCGGATAGGTGCAGCGTCCGCAGTGAAGCGGGCGCTGTACCGGTCTGTCGTGGTGAAGAGAGAGCTGAGTCAAAAGGCAAAGCTCTCAATTTACCGATCGATCTACGTTCCCACCCTCATCTATGGTCATGAGCTTTGGGTTATGACCGAAAGAACAAGATCTCGGATACAAGCGGCTGAAATGAGTTTTCTCCGCAGGGTGGCTGGACTCTCCCTTAGAGATAGGGTGAGAAGCTCAGTCATCCGGGAGGGACTCGGAGTAGAGCCGCTGCTTCTCCACATCGAGAGGAGCCAGTTGAGGTGGCTCGGGCATCTGGTTAGGATGCCTCCTGGACGCCTCCCTGGTGAGGTGTTCCGGGCATGTCCCACCGGGAGGAGACCCAGAGGAAGACCCAGGACGCGCTGGAGGGACTATGTTTCTCGGCTGGCCTGGGAACGCCTTGGGATTCCCCCGGAGGAGCTGCTCCAAGTGGCTGGGGAGAGGGAAGTCTGGGCCTCCCTACTTAGGCTGCTACCCCCGCGACCCGACCCCGGATAAGCGGAAGAAGATGGATGGATGGATGGATGGATAGTATAAAAGTATGAAAATTTTCACCAACACTGAAACACCAAACACCCAATGAACACAAGCATAAAATGAACGTTCATTGCTGCCATGACCACAATTTTTACTTTTGTCAGAAACCACAGCTATACCATATTTTTTGGTTTAGAAGTCACAGTTTTTTGCATAATTTACATGTCCTGTGACTTATACGCGAAGCAACGTATTTGTTATGTTTCCTATATTTATAAACCAATTTTTGGTTGTGATATGACCGTTTCATGCATTCTGACATTGAAAATACTATTTTCAGCTGCTAGATGGCACTCGAGTACTAAGGCATGCCGTTGTGTCATGTAATATGTAAAAGTGGCCATTAATGACACAATCAGCTTGCCACAAACTTCCACCTTCGTCCAGCTCCGGGATCATGCCTGGAATAACTGTCAGATCAGTTTAATTTCACATCGCCACCCTGGCAAAATGCTGCTAATTTCACCATCAAAGTGCATTTATTAAGGAAAAGTTCAACTGAGACACACCTTTGCTATAAATTTGAGCAAACAAATAAGTGTTTTTAAGTGTTAACCTTGTTAAATTATTGTTAAAGTCCTCCTGTACACGCTCCAGTGGCCACCAATTGGCAGCCAATCAATTTTTGGCACAACACCGGTCCACATTTCTGGGTTTTCAGCGGTGATGCGAAACCAACGCAACACATCAGCATAATAGATGCGACTTATATGGCGAAGCAACATATTTATGTTTTTTCCCCCCACTTTTTTAGACATATTTGGACTGACGCCTTATAGGGTGGTGCGACGTGTACGGCAGAAAATATGGTAAATGCTGTTTCCCAGGGAATCTGTGCTGTGTGTCTCATAGACTGTGAAAGATATGCACAAAAACAAATGTCCCACAAACATGTGACTGTTCTTTGACCGTTTGACTTTGGATGAGTTATGACAGGCTCTTAAGGCAGGGTGGCAAGATGTTCAGATGGTACTTTTGTTGCTGAAGGTTGTAGATTGTTGTAGACACAAAGGATTTGGAGAGGAGTTTCCAAGGAGTGAGGAATGGTGGATAGAAGCTAGAGGAGCACAAGAAAAGCAAAGGTCAATCATGGAAAAACAACCAGGTCTCACTAGGGCCAGACAAAATACCAGATTTTGGACAAATTTCCAACAATGACACTGGCTTAAGTACAGGGGATCCTCTTTAACCAAACAGGAAACATCTGAAAAAGATTGGCTCCGCCCTTCCACTCAGGAGCAGCAAGATGTGTCGGTGCATGGAAAAACATTGAATCCCCACATCTGTTCCAAACAGAAACACTTTTTCCAAAAGGTCAACAAAGTTAAAGATGAAACATTCTTTTCAATTATAGTGAGAATAGTCCTGGAGCAGAATAAAAATAATACAGAACCAGTTAAACTTTGGACAATTTAATTCACGTGAATAACGTGTTAGGAGAAGAAATACATGATATGCAAATTTTATTCTCTCATGTCAAACCTCCTCTCATTAGTTGGCAGAGATTTGTTCAAGGATCTGTTAAAAACTTTGAAAATTAAAAAAACTCTGTTCCTGTAGAGGAGAGGAAGCTCAGAACAACACAGCAATTTGCTTTTGGGCAAACGTTTCAGGGTACTTAAAGTCTCTGCCTTTCTGCCCTACAAAGAAAAACTTCCCGATTGTCTCAAAAATCACTTAGTTCAGATTCAGAGGCTCAGGTTTTAATCATCAGGCTCCTCTTCTGTGGAACCAGCTCCCAGTCTGGGTTTGCAAATTCATCTTTCTTCAGATTTTATGACTAATCTTAAAACACACTTTTTAACATTTAGTTTTAAATTGACTTGTTTTACAAATATAAACTATTTGCTGTTTTTGGAGTGTTTTCAACCTTTGTTTTGTTCTTTGTCTACTTTTATTTCATGTTCTTTGAATTTTGTTTCTGTAAAGGGCTTTGATTTGTCTTGAACTTGAAAAGGTGCTGCTTAAAACAAGACTGATTGATTGATATGAGAGACAGGAGTAAAAAAGGAAACTGCAGTTAAAAAAGTAAACTGCTGGTAGTCTTTTTTAATTAAAAAAGAACCACAGGAACACAACAGCTCATAGCTTACACAACTATGACTCACAGAATAGGCAGCAGCTTCAAATGTTATCAGACCATTAAATTCCCATTATTATTGTAGTTGTTATCATCCCCATAGGTGGCGTTCAGACTGTCCCTCCTACCTCCTAGTAGGTTTAAAGGTACATTCTTATCGCTGATAATGTGCAGCTTCGCCTGCGTCGAAACCCAGATTTTTTTTTGTTAGCTTTATCTAACCCTTTTCCTAAACCCAACCTTACATCTGACCCAGAGCACTGACCCTAAACGTAACTCCCTGACCCTTGAGCCTTAACCTAACTCTGACCATAAACCTAACCCCCGACCCTATTATCAGTGATACGAACGTACCTTTAAACCTACTAGGACAGGGGTGTCAAACTAATTTCCTCCCAGGGCCACATCAGCATAATGGGTTCTGTCAAAGGGCCAGATGTAACTTTAAAACAGTATACATGTAGCTAAATTTAACTGAATGTAATATAAAATACAGGTAGCCCCCTAGTTACGTACGAGTTAGGGAGATAAGAACGGTTCACAGCTCGATTCTGCCGTAGCTAGGGGGTGAAATTAGCGTCCAGTTCGTAGGTCCTTATTCCGTTCGTAGGTCGTGGAAATACCGCTAACGGAGCGCGCGCACACATTTAAGCATGTACAGTAGTGTACTGTAATGTTAAACATTGCTATTCACATTTACAGAATAAATAAAAATATATTTTCTTACTTTGAGATGGTCAAAGCCGACATCTTAGGTTGCCATGCGTTGCCATGATTGTTGTCGGGCCGAGCAGCGCGGCAGCCGGCGAGTGAACCACCGCAGTTGCTCAAGGCCTGTGTTAGCTAGCTGGCTAGCTTCTGCTAGCCAGGCCATGGGCTGGTGTTGGGCGGTGCGGCGCGATCGGCGATCAATCTGCAGCTGCTGCTCCAGCCTGAGACGTCCACAGAGCTCACAGAGCGATTCCAGCTAGTAATTAATCCATATGATGCGATCCTGGTCACCAGTCTTCAAAGGCCGGCTCCCGGCAGCTAACCTAAAATGGCGTCCGGTGTTCTACATTAATTTGTGACCGTGTAAACTGAAGACCTACTTCCTGCTGCCCAAGATTGCTCAAAAATGATCAGAAATGATCATTTTTATCATAATTATTATTTATAAAGCCTTTAAAACAACCACAGCTGCAACAAAGTGATGTACACATGAAATTAAGAACATTTAAACACAAAAAAAAAATTTTTTTTTTTTTTAATACAGTAATTTCATATTTTTATTAAATATGATACGTTCGTAGGTCCCGTTGTTCGTAGGTCGATGGAGTCGTAAGTAGGGGGTTTGCTGTAAATGCAACTACTCCTTAATGTTAAATAACTGTTTTTTTTTAACTTGTTCAACTTACAAATGTTACACATATGTATTTGCATAGTTGTAGAAAAATATGTCTGCTGTTATAACATAAAACGTTTAATTTGCCAGGTTATGAAATCCACACTACTCCATAAATCAGTTCTCAAACTTTCCAAGTGAATAAGGAAAAACAACAAGTTAAGACATTAACTTTGTTCAAAACGTTTTTGTCATAGTTAAGAGGGACACAATGGTCCAACCAACGAGCTGCTAAGATGTGATAGGCGTAGCATTTTACAAATAACCAAATGGCTGCACACAGCCTGGCAAGGGTCATACATCCAACTAATGAGAGATGGTGTTATTATAGAAAATGTTTGCCTGTATTAACACATAAACCTGCAATCCCAAATACATTGTTTGAAATTTAACATACTGTAATATGATAAACTACATTGAATAAGTATAATAAACTCAAAATAACAACTTAGGGTTGAAGGCTCACTTTGGCATACTTAGCTTAGTGTTTGTTGTCATAATGCCGACGTAGCTTGTACTCTTTGATGACCACCGCTGCCTCAGAACACAAAGGACATACTGGTTTCTCTCCTTGAAGGACAAACACATATTCACCTTCCCATATTCTTGAAACAGCTTCCACCTGCATCAGTTTTTCTCTTCCTCGACATTTTGGGATCATTGTCTGTTTCTCAATTCCACTTGTTCGGAAAATGATAATGATGTGGAAAAACTGCAATCTAGTGGTGGGATGCTGTTACTTTGTGGGTAACACATAATCAGCATGCATTACGGGAAATGTAGTTTGTTGTCAGTGCACCCTTTTGACTTATATTATACAAAAATCAGACCTTTTAAGCTCTCGCGGGCCACATAAAATGACGTGGCAGGCCACATTTGGCCCGCAGACCTTAGATTTGACACATGTGAGGTACAGGAAGGACAGTCCGAACGCAACCTATGGGGACGATAACAACTAACAACGGCCACTTAATGGCTGATAACATTCGAAGCCGGTGCAAAAGGGATCCACAGAAAACCCATCATCATCATTATAATAAATAATATCAGAAGTTCAACTAATATGTGGATTTTTTTATCTACAGGAAACAATTTTGTGCTCGTAGAAACCAGGAGTAAACAATTCTTCTACGTGGTTTAAGCATAGGTTTGGATCGATGATGAATTGGTTTGAGTTGCAGCAGGCAGTATGAGAATGTCAGACGCTGAAGTGTTCTTAACCACAAACTGTACTTTGAGCGTCAGTCTGCTGACCTTTACAACATTTAAAACTTGCGGATGGACCGCAAAGCACAGTGCATGGAAGACAGGCCAGGATAGAAATCGTGAACTCTTTCTTATAAAAGAAATGAGGAAAAAAGTAAACAAATTATTAAATAAATCCTCCAAATCAACTTTTAGCTGACTTCAAAAACTGTTAACAAGTTGTGATGTTTGCTGCAGGGGTTCTTATGAACACTGACCATGCAAAAATTCTTCCTGAGTGCTTTAGCTTTTATGTTGTTTTGAAACCTCAAAGGACAGAAACAAAAAAAGGCACTTGAAATTTTAAAGATCTATCATCTCTGACTTTATTTCATGCCCCAGGGAAATGAGCGATTTTTCTCTCTCAGCTATTCACATTAACACACAGCATGGGCATATTTTACTTGTTAGTCTTTTGGCATTAACTTGAATAAATAAAACATCATAAAAAAACTTTTTGCAAAATACACAACAAGCAAAGTTTAATCTCTTCTAGTATGTTCAGTCCTTGGTAATTATGTGCTCTTAGTCAAAAATTACTGTACTAGTCTTTGATTATAAATTTATCAAAATACATTAATACAAGATCTTTTGTGTTCTTAATCAAAATGGACCAGGATGGATTTAGCTCAAAACTACTTAAGCTACATCTTAAAATTACTGTCTAAATATAGTAAAACAAAAAAAACAAAAAAAACACACAAAAAAAAACAGTATTATTAAAGGTTCAGTATGCAGTTTCTGTAGAACTGCAGCACTTAGAAAAATTTTCAACAGGCAAAGCATTCTGATCCCTCCCCCTCAGAGCCATATGTGGCTCTGCCCCCTTGTGGTCTGTTGAATTTCAAATTCAAGCTCTGTTTTTATTGGCTGATTCAAATTCAAGCTCTGTTTTTATTGGCTGGTTACAAACTCTGTTTTTATTGGCTGGAAAATGGCGGGTCACCTTTTCTTTTTAGAAATGCTTATTTACCACCTGGAGAAGCAAGGGGACAATATTTTTTTTAATTTTTTTTCAGAGATTACCTGGCTAACATCAGTCTGTCAGGAGGTAGTGACAGAGTGAAGAAATATGTTCATAAAAAAAGCTACATACTGAAGCTTTAACAAAAACAAGAACAATCAAATATACACAATCTGCGAACTGGTACATTTCTTTGTCAGAGGCACAGGTCAGACAGTGTGTGGTGGTATATGTCCCACAATCAGCTGAAAATTGAGCTCTTCTCACAGGTGTTGGTATAAAGACCATAAAGACCTTGGATCAGAGCAGAACCTCAGCAGGGTCCTCTTCCTCATCACTCATTGTTCCACATCAGTTGTCATGTTCTGTGCTGTCTTCAAGTTCTGACTCTTGCATCTGTAGCATCGTTCATGTCAGGTTCCAGTCCTCTCTCATCAGTGTCATGATTTAAGATATGATTGGAGCCGTAATAACAGTAAATCATTTTGTCACGGTGCCGCAACACAACGAACTGTGAGCAAGGCACAAAAAGGTCCATGTATGATTGAAGCTGCTGTGATTGTGAGAATGCCAACAGAAGTTTGAGTAAAGGAAAGATTCTGATAGGGATAGATGATGTCCATAGTTGTTGCCATGGAAGCCAAAAAGAGGAGTGAGTTGCATCTGTGTGTGTGTCACCTCAAAAGCAAAAGCAACTGAGGGTGTGGGAGGAAAAAAATTGTCCATATGCTGAAGTCATTTTAACAAGGAGTACGGTGGTGTCCCCCCATCGCTGAGGGATTTCAGTAGTGAATGTTTGCAGTTTATGAGATGAGTGTTCTGGGCTGGAACTGAACAGGGAATGCAAGTAACCCTTTCTATTTTTGGAAGTTTAGCTGTGTATAAGGACACAGGTACCGGTATTTTTATTAGTTTTATTTTCTTGTCTGATGTGGAGCAGAGTGATAATAATAATAATAATAATGAATTCAATTTATAACGCACTTTTCATTAGTGAAAATCTCAAAGTGCTACACACATTGAATGCTACACACATTCATACACCGGTAGCGGCAGACTACCATGCAAGGTGCTTTCCAGTCCTACCGGGAGCAACTCGGGGTTAAGTGTCTTGCCCAAGGACACAACGACACATGGTGTGGGGAACCAGGATTCGAACCGCCAACCTTCCGATCGGGGGACGACTGCCATTACCACTACGCCACGGCCGCCCACACGGAGTGATGGATCCTGGCAAGCATTTTATCCATCTCTAGGTGCTTGACCAACATCGATTAATCACTGGCCACCTTGCCAGTCGCTACACACACACACACACACACACACACACACACACAGATAT
>JBBPBX010042558.1:16907-28349 GCA_038048925.1 Garcialebias charrua
ATATATATATATATATATATATATTCCTGAGTGCTTTAGCTTTCATGTGTTTTTGAAACCTCAAAGGACTGAAACAAAAAAATATATAGCCTATGCATATCTGTATGCATGTATATCAAGATTCATGTCAGATGTTGGGTACCAAGGACATTCTTATGAGAAATTCTACTATGCAAGCTTGGTAGTTAAAAACAGATTCCAATAACAACCTCAAATATCTCTGTCCAGAGGAGTGCAGTCCTAGGAACAGCTAAAATACTGTGTTCAAACTCAAACTCCCATACAGTACAGATATATGGCAGCAGCCATCTTGGATTATGACATAGCAGCGTATTTTTTTAAAGGAAGCTTTCTTTCACCTTGATGTAGCCACATACCAAAATGGAATTTGGTACCTCACTTCCTTTTCAAGGTATCATGCTAAAAACATTCATGGACAGACGGACGATGGACAGAGGGTATTTCCAATTTAACCAGCCAATGTCTCACACGGTCATTTCTAATGATGAATCATTTTGGATTGACTAAACTGAATAAAACAAATAAACTTTGATAAATATGATCATATATATATTTTTTGTCTTATTGGATGACTTGAGTAAACAAACTTCTCATCTTTAATATAAATGAGATAAAATGAATTGGTATATAATGTAAAAAAAAAAAAACAGAAAGAAAACTTCTATCAGTTTTAAACCATTTCTTTTTTCATACAATGCATGCTCAGTCCTCAAGTACAATGATAATATTTAACTAACAATCATGATCGCATCACTTCAAGCAGTTTGCAGCTGTATATGCTTAACAGGTCCTTCAGTATTCATCACACATCTCCTATAGATGAGCAGACATTTGTGTTCAGCTTTCAGCCGCTCTCGTCCTGACTGGCGGTGGAGCTGAGTGGAGGGTTGGGACAAAGTACGGTGCTTGTGTTGTTGGAGGAGGAGAAGGACGAAGGGGGTGGGGACAGCTGATCATAGCCTGGCAGGCTGTCCTGGCTGGAGAGGACATTACATGTTCGTCTGAGCCGAGGTCTCAGCCTGCCTCTGCTTTCACCGCCTCCAACATCCTTCTGGTCCAGCAGCGATGCGAGAGTCTCGGCGATGTGGTTCAGAGTTTGGTCCATCTGAGTAATCTAAGATTAACAGCAGATATTAATAAAGCAAAATCATTCATTGTTTTCTGTAAATTTATCTCACAGCTGCAATGATAGTTTATTACAACAGAACTAACCAAACTTTGCACTCAGCCTGCTATTATCAAGCAGAACCTCCACAACTTTTTCACTTCCAGGAAAACCAGAGTTTTACTCTGAATGGAATACAATATATTTGATATTTTTCTTTATATATTCAAGTATTCTTGTAAACACTTGAGTAGAGGATTGGAGTTGAAAGGTTTCTTTTGATTCATCTCTAAAGATGACTGCATGAAGCTGCTCTTCGTGAGATGCAGAGTTACCAGGGCCATGTAAACACAATTTATATATTTAATTACATATATAAAGATAAACATCAGTCTAATTACATCCACACATATTTATACTGTATAAACATCTCATCGATTGAAAATAATTGTTTGCAAAAAGTTTGGTTCCTGCACTCTTATAAAAGTAAAAATAAAAAAAAATAAAAAATTACTACACAAACTTAATTTCAATAAGTGTGTGAACGCTGACTTGGAACTCAAACTCAAAACTCCTCCTGTGACTAATTCCACTACTTTATGGTATTTCAGTGATTCGTATACAAAAAAAAAAAAAAGAAACTTTAGGCTTCACTGGCAATATTTAGGTATGAATTTTGGGTTTTGTAACATTTATACATTTTTTAAAATATGTAAAAAAAATACAGCATAAAGCACAATGGCAAGACTTTTGTTGTACATACGGTACGCAAGGGAGTGGGTAGAAGTATAAACTTATCAAAATTCCCACTCCTTAGCCACATTCATAATAATACATTTATTACACGTATAATCATACATATAACAACTAAACCCATATTTAACCCAACAGTATAGTATCTGTTCGATTCGCCATCTTAGGGCAGGTTAGGTCGGACAAAGAACGGTTCAGGATTCAGCATTTAGTTAGGAGGTTTATTTCTCGCAGGAAAGTCATCAGATACATACAGACTTCCATCCACTCCAATCCACACAGCTGCGTCAACACAACGTCTTAAATAGTCCCCCGTTGATGACGTACGTGAAGAGCGCACAATAAATCACGTGACTAATCTTAACACCCCCACTCGCTCTCTCACTGTACAAAATCAATAGAATAGAAATCACATATTTACATTATACACAGTCATTGTTTCACACATCCCTTTTTTTTTTTCCACAGTTCATCGTATAAATAAATACATAAATAAATAAATAAATACATACAACACTGTACAATGACATTATTTCATATCCCCAAATATGAAATGTACAAATTTCTGGAGCTTCACTCTTGTAGACGGTTTGGTAAAAATGTCTGCAACCATATCTATGGTTGAACAATAAACAATTGTTATTTTGCCAGCGTCTAATGCAGACCTAACAAAATGGTATTTTATGTCAATGTGTTTGCACCTTTGACGGTGTACAGGGTTCTTTGATAGAGCTATTGCTCCTTGATTATCCCCAAATATTGTCACTGGCATGCATACACAGTCTTTGTCCATTGCACTTAAGAGCTGTATAAGGTAAAGACTTTCCTGTGTTGTTGCTGCCAGGGCCATATATTCTGCCTCACATGTTGATAAAGCCACTGTTTGTTGCTTCTTTGACTTCCATGAGACAACAGGTCCATTTTTGTTAAGGCTGAAACAATACCCTGTAGTGCTTCTCCTGTCACTTTGTTCTCCTGCCCAGTCTGCATCACTATATGCTACAAGTTGAAGTTTCTCTTCACATCTCTTATAGCATAAGCTGTTATCTATGGTCCCTCTCAGGTACCTCAGCACATGTTTAGCTGCGATCAGGTTACATTCTCTTGGTTGAGCTAAACCCTGTGAAAGTCTGCTCACAATCCAACTAAGATCAGGTCTTGTGCATGTCGTAACATAAATCAGGCTACCCACAAGCTCACGATAATGTCTCGGATCAACAAGTTTACTTTCACACTCAAAGTTTAACTTCTGTTCACATGGGGTGCACCTCGTGTTACATTCAGACATACCAAATCTTTCAAGAATTTTCTGTATGTACATCTTTTGGTTCATTTTTACTTCACCATCTTTCTGTGTAAAGTCAATGCCCAAGAAATATTTAAGTGTCCCCATATCTTTCATTTTGAACCTTGTTTTCAGCATTTCTTTTACTCTGTTTATCAAAAGATCATCATTTGCTGCTATGATGAGGTCATCAACCCAAAAAATAACAATTATTCTCTCATTTAAGTTTTGTCTTGTATAAACACAGTGATCAGCAGGATTCTGTATGAAACCATTTTCATCCAAATAGTCATGGAGCATTTTATACCAGTTGCGTCCTGATTGTTTTAAACCATACAATGATTTGTTTAATTTACACACTAGTTTTTCATCTGTGTTGACTTCAAAACCCTCAGGCTGCTCCACGTATACCTCACAGTCAATAGGAGCATGTAAATAGGCCGTCTTAACATCCATTTGATGTAACTTTAGATTGTACTGAGCTGCCATTTGCATTAAGCTGCGTACAGACGTCATACTTGCTGTTGGTGCGAATGTTTCTTTATAATCTATACCAGCTACTTGACTGTAACCTTTCGCTACATATCTGGCCTTATAGGTTTCAGTTCCATCTATGTTACTCTTAATCGTGAAGACCCATCTACCCCCCACTGCATTTTTATTCTCTGGCAGTCTGGTCAGTGTAAATGTTTTGTTCTCCGTTAGGGATTCCATCTCTTCTTTCATTGCTTCTATCCATTTTTCAGCTTTAGGTGAATTTATTGCTTCTCTGTAACTTTGTGGTGTACTAAACACTGAACGATAGCAATAGTCAACATTTATCTCTTCATCATCAGCACTCCCAGCCATACATTCATAATCTTTTAGATATGCTGGTGCTTTTCTTTCTCTTTCAGAACGTCGTAGACCAGGTTCATTTACATTTTGTTCATCACTTGTGCTTTCTTCTTCTGAAATAGGTTCAGATGAGACCTCTTGTGTTTCCTGTCTAACACTTGTGCTCTCTACACTCACTGCAGGCTCAGTAGAACTCCCATGTGCTCCCTGTGACACCTGGTGTTCTGCTCTTAATTCTGGCTTAACAGGGATAGTTCTTCTATATCTAAAAACATCATCAAACATGTCAGGATCATCCTGAGTTTGCCTTCCATTCATAGTCTGAGTCTGCCATTCATTCATATTATGAGTTTGCCATTCATTCATAGTTTGAGCTACAAATTTAACCAGTCGATGTTTGCAGATTTTTCCTGTGTTTGGGTAATAGACTAAATATGCAGGGCTGTATTTATCATAACCCACAAAGATACCTTTATCACACCTCGGATCCAGCTTTTTCTTAATTTGTCTATATGTATAGCACACACACCCAAATTCTTTCATTTTAGAAAGGTCAGGCACCTTTCCTGTCAGCAGGTAATATGGAGTCTGTTTCAATCGGTTGTTGAAACACCTGTTTCTAATTACTGCAGAAGCCATTACAGCATAAGTCCACAACTCTTTAGGTAGATTACTTTCTATCAACATACATCTTGCCATTTCAAACAATGTTCTCCAGCTTCTTTCAGCTGTGCCATTCTGATGCGGTGAATAAGGTGCAGATGTTTCATGTCTGATAGAATTTTTACTCATTAAAGACTGAAAGTCTTTTGATGTGAACTCTGTACCATTATCAGATCTAATGCATTTTATTTTACCATATGGGGCGACATCTGCAATAAACTTTTCGGTAGCTCTAGCTGTGTCACTCTTAGCTTTAAGAAAATAAACAAATATTGTACCAGAATAGTCATCTGTAAATGCTATTGTGTACCTGAAACCGCCTTTTGCAGCAGGCTCAATTGGACCAGCTAAATCAGTATGAACTAATTCAAGAGCGTTTTCTGCTTTTGCATCAGCTTGTCTGTTTCTGTATTGACAGAATTTACCCAAGATGCAAGTTTCACAGTCTAGGTTCGTTTTATCACCCTTCCCTTTAATTTTCATGCCTTTTACCACATTTTCTAATTTTAGCAGGTCTTGAAAATTACAGTGGCCTAAAATTTTGTGCCACTCCTGAATGTCATAACAACCTGAAATCACATTACTTTGTGCATCCTCATAATTTTCATCATTTTTATTGCCATTGTCAAATATGTCTAGATAATAAAGTCTATCATTGTGGGGTTTTTCCTGTTTTGCTGCCTACAGATTTCCTGAGGTTGAGGAGTCACAGCTGTCGGCCATCTCCACTAATCACCATCAGGACTACTTAAGACTGCTGGCTGGCTTCATTCAGTGCTGAAGCATACCTACTTTATGGTACTAGTGCTTCCAGCCTCTTGGTGTTAATCCTTGTAGTTCTTATTCTTACCCTTGTGATTTTTTCTTCGTGACACTACAGACCCTGGTCCATCTGTGCCAAACGTCTTGGACTCCTGGCTGCTCTGTGGACCTCCTGTGCTGAACTTGGAAGTTTGGATATCAAGATACCTCCAGTGAGATCTTCCACCTCCACGCTCCACCCGTGCTTCCCCCTCCCTGTGGATAACATTGCCATTATAAATAAATCATCGTTTGTTTTACCCCTGAATCTGTTTTCTTCCAGTCCGTTCATCTGGGTTGATATTGCTACCTTGACAGAAATGCTTCAGCCAAACAAACAGACCCAGAACGCGACTGGGGGAGAACCTTCTCAGAGGGCTACGGACCCCCAGACTTCACGACTGGACTTATTGGAAACCAGACTGCAACAGATGGCTTCCCAACAACTAACTAACCAATCCAACCTCAGAGAACTTGGAGGTATGATGTTTGATGCTAATCAAAAACTCTCACAACTTATTTCTGCCCCACGGGCCGCTCAACCTGGGCCTTCTTCTGTTAATGCTACTGTTGGATCAACAACACCTTCAACCGAGCCTGTGTTCAGGCCTTCTGAGTTTTTTAGTGGTAACCCTGATCACTATGCAGGATTCATTCTTCAATGTCGTCTGGCTTTTACTAGAGCCCCTCGTACATATCCCACGGACGCCGCTAAAATAGCTTTTGTGATCAGTCAGTTAAAAGGTGACGCTCTTAGCTGGGCTACAGCGCACTTATCCTCAAATGATATTGACTTACTAACCTTTCCTGAGTTCCTCGAGGACTTCTCGATGATTTTCGACCACCCTTTGCAGCAGGAGGATGCCGTCAAACATCTGTTGAACCTCCGCCAAGGAAGGAAGCCGGTATCGGAGCACGCAATACGCTTCCGCATCATGGCGGCGAAGACTCGCTGGGACGATCTCGCTATCAGAGGTACTTTCTTAAATTCCCTGTCTGACAGAGTCAAGGATCAACTCGCTCTGAGAGACGAACCCAACTCTCTTAATGAACTGATAAACTTGGCGATTAGAGTCGATAATCGCTTCAACGAAAGGGGCAAGGAGAGGGACTACAAGTCCCAGCGTCCATCCACTTCCGGTTTCCGGTCAAACCCGACTTTTCAGAGTAAAGTCTTCTCTAACTTTGAGGAGGAACCGGAGCCTATGCAAATAGGCCGCACAAGGCTGTCACCCGAGGAGAGACAGCGACGTATGAGATCTGGGTGTTGTCTTTATTGTGGTAAGATTGGCCACTACATAGCCCAATGCCCTCTACAGGGAGCCCAACGCCCTCTACAGGGAAACGACCCCTCCCATCAATAAAACAGGGGGTATTGGTGGGTAGATCATCTTGTTCTCCTGTCTCACGATTTACTTTACCATCTATTATTGTGAATAATAACATGAAGTTACCTGTTACAGCTCTTGTGGACTCTGGAGCGGAACAAAACCTCATCAGCAGTGACTTGGTGGAACAACTATCCATTCCTACCCATGCTCTTCGAGACCCTTTGACAGTCGCCGGTCTTACTGGACAAGTTTTCGCCAAGATTCACCTGAGAGTCCAGGAACTCCACCTCATCATCTCTGGAAATCACCATGAGCAAGGTGAATTCTTCGTTTTTGACTCTCCCACCACTCAATTAATATTGGGTTTTCCTTGGTTGGAGAGGCATAATCCATTATTGGACTGGTCGGAGAGGAGGATAGACAAGTGGAGCTCGTACTGTCTCAAGAACTGTCTTCGCTCTGCTGTACCGAAGACCTCTGTAAATAACCCCCAGTCACAAGCTGTTGACCTAAGCAAAGTACCTCCTGTGTATCATGACTTAAGTGCTGTGTTCAATAAAGAGAAGGCTTTGTCCCTGCCTCCACATCGCCCTTATGATTGTGCTATTAATCTTCTTCCTGGAGCTCCTCTGCCTACCAGTAGATTATACAACATATCAGGGCCTGAGAGAAAGACTATGTCAGATTATATTGGGGAGTCTCTGACGTCTGGTATCATTCGACCGTCCACCTCACCTGTGGGAGCGGGTTTCTTTTTTGTGTCTAAAAAGGATAAGACCTTGCGCCCATGCATTGACTATCGTGGGTTAAACCAGATCACCATCAAAAACAAATATCCGCTACCTCTCATTGATTCCATTCATGACCAGTTGCATTCGGCTGCCATACAGGTAGTCCCCGACCAGTGTTGTTTTTGACAGCCATTTTGATATCAGTTTTAGTCTTTTAGACTAAAATACTTCTTAGTTTTAGTCTGTTTTAGTCATTTCTATATTTAATGGTTTTAGTTCAGTTTAAATCGACAAAAACTTAAAAAATTTAAGTCTAGTTTTAGTCTTAAAAAAAAAAACATATTAGTCAGCTAAAAAAAGTTAATTTTGGGTTTAGTTCCTCTTTAAAGTATGTTGAACAAACAGGCAACACATAGGCAACATACAAAATGAAGGTAAAAAACAGAATATAGACATAAAAACGTCGCAGATAATAAATATAACGACCAACCTGTGTTGGTAAATGGCTGTTTGAACCATCTTTCTATACATACATTGTTCAAAGATTAGAGGAAATTTGACTTCCATCTAATTTCTGTGCAAAACGTTAGGTCTGAAATTGTTAAGTGTTTTTGAAATGTTATAAATAAACACTATAGATAACCAATTAAAACATAACACACTGCTGCCTGCATCGCTTCACACGTCCTCCACAGAACGACAGAAATATCTGCACTTAGTGAAAAAAGAGAGCCCCCCATTTAAATGAGATTGGGTCACGTCAAAGAGGATTACATCTGTGGGTGGATCAGGCCTCATTTGTCACAATATTATTTTCACTTTTGCAGGCATGACAGCCGATAAAAAAAGTTCAAGTCCACAATATTTGGGTTGTCAAGGCCAAAAAGAAAATGACACTGGGTAAAAAAAATGAATAAATGAAAAAGAAGGGAATTGTATAATTATAGTTCAGAAAGTCTATTTTTTTTATTTTTTGCTCGTTATTCTATTGCACAATTCATAATCCAAATCAAAATAATAATAAATGGAGCACTGAGTTTGTCACTGAAGATTATAGAATTTATCTGACAATACTTTATGCAGTTATTATAAATCAAGTCAGCTGTTTTGTCGACCAGTCATCATCTCGAAGGGAGAGGTAGTTTTTATTTTAATCACGATGGTTACTGAACAACACGATAAAAATCCACTTTTTGGATGAGTTTTGTACCTGCATGTGACAAACGCTGAAATAACTTCATTTATTTACTCTCTGAAGAAAAAGAACGGCTTTTTCTCCGGTGAGTGTGCTTGTGAGTCACGGCTGAGTTCTTAACTCAAGTAGTCATGGGAGTTGTAGTTCTTTCCCTCTGACCTATCACAGTGTCTCTACACAGCCCCGACAACCAATCACAGAACTTGTAGTCGTCATGGGAGTTGTAGTTCTTTCCCTCTGACCTATCACAGTGTGTCTCTACAGCCCCAACAACCAATCACAATACATAAACAAACGCCACGGCCATTTTGAACAGAAAGTAGCTATCAGTTAGCAAAAGTTTCCGGACTTTTCAACACATAAAAACGCTTATAAACAGAGCAGTAAAATTCTGAAATATAGCAAATCACTTTCTACAGTTACACTAAGATCAACGCTCAGCAACACAGCGATTCAACTGTCGAAAACAATGACGGACTCTCTCGGAACCGTTCGGTCCACAGCAGATCCTGGACACACCAAACCACTGAGCAGAAAAAGTTTCTGACAGCATATGCTTGTTTACCCGCTTCAAATGCAATAACTACACAATAGCACTTCCTCGCAGTTTTATAAATGAGCTTATTAGGCAAAAAGTTGACGCGGAGGTCAAACGTGAATGCGCTATTCTGTGACAAGTCAGCAGCAGTGAGTCCAAACAAACAGAACCAGAACCTGACCCACACACACAGCAGCGACAATTCTATGACCCAAACAGCTTCAAACAAGGACAGGATTTATTAAAAAAAATACATACATTCGGTTCTTCTCTTCTCACAGTTGGGCTGAATACAAAATAAGTCCATAAATCTTTTCTGGGCTGGCGGCCGGCCGGCCACCGACCGACCGAGCCCCTTCGTGCAACATGCTGCTGCAGGATCTTCCATGGTCCAGTTTGAAAAGGAAGTCACAGGTGAGCGACGCGCAGCGCGTGGCCATGCTGAATAAACACTGCGGTGGTGGGCGTGACCAAACAGCTGACTTTCCACAGAAATATAAATTATTGATTGAACGAAACATTTTCGTTCAGTCTCGTCTCGTCTAACGAAAACTCACACACATTTCGTCACGTTTTAATCATTAAAGAGCAATGATTATTTAGTTACCGTTTCGTTATTGTCATGAAAAAAGGGGGCGTTAACGAAAAATTTACGTCAGCGTTACGTCAACGAAAACAACACTGTCCCCGACTTACGAGCGCTCTGACTTACGAGGTCCCGGACTTACGAGCATGCATCTCATAAAAAAAAAATAATATAATAATATTTTTTTTTTACTTTTTTTTTTTTTTTATAAATGAATACATGTACAGTACTGGACAGTCACCAAGCACTTAGTCTATCCTAACACAGTTTTTAAAGATGAAGGAATAAGTTGAATTGTCTCCCTTTCACATAAAGGGAGCAAGCTCCCTATGGAGCCTGCAGGGAGGAGGGAGACAATTCAACTGATTCCTTCATCTTTAAAAACTGTGTTAGGATAGGCTAAGTGCTTGGTGACTGTACAGTACTGTACATTTATCTATTAATAAATAAAAAACAATAAAAAATAAAAATACTGTATATACTGTATATTTTTAATAAATAGATAAATGTACAGTACTGTACAGTCACCAAGCACTTAGCCTATCCTAACACAGTTTTTAAAGATGAAGGAATCAGTTGAATTGTCTCCCTCCTCCCTGCAGGCTCCATAGGGAGCTTGCTCCCTTTATGTGAAAGGGAGACAATTCAACTTATTCCTTCATCTTTAAAAACTGTGTTAGGATAGGCTAAGTGCTTGGTGACTGTCCAGTACTGTACATGTATTCATTTATTTAAAAAAAATAAAAAAAAAAAAAAATTTTTTTTTATTTTTTTTTTTTTTACTATGTGTTCCTACTTACGAATTTTTGACTTACGAGCGCCCCCTAGTGACGGAACTCGCTCGTAAGTCGGGGACTACCTGTATTTACAAAATTAGTTTTGCGTAATGCTTACCATCTGGTACGGGTTCGTGAGGGGGATGAGTGGAAGACCGCTTTCAAGACTCCACTCGGTCATTTTGAATACTTAGTAATGCCTTTCGGCCTTACTAATGCTCCTGCGGTGTTCCAGGCACTCGTTAACGACGTCCTTAGAGATTTCCTTAATGAGTTTGTTTTCGTTTATTTAGATGATATACTCATTTACTCCCACGACTTGAGCCAACACGAGACTCACGTACGTGCGGTACTGCAGAGACTCCTTGAGAATCAGCTTTATGTAAAGGCAGAGAAGTGCGATTTTCATGTCACCACTGTGTCATTCCTGGGGTTTATTTTCGAGGGTGGTAGTTTTCGCACTGACCCTGAGAAGACCAGGGCTGTGGAAGAATGGCCCACTCCTGCGGATCGCAAACAGCTGCAACGGTTCTTAGGCTTTGCAAACTTTTATAGAAGGTTCATTAAAAATTATAGCCGCATTGCTGCTCCTCTTACTCAACTCACCTCCACGTTAAGAACCTTCTCCTGGACTCCTGAGGCTGAGACGGCTTTTAAGGAACTTAAGCGTCTTTTCTCCACCGCCCCCATCCTTCGTCACCCTGACCCGGAGAGACAATTCATCTTGGAGGTCGACGCGTCGGACACGGGTGTGGGAGCAGTTCTTTCTCAGCGTTCTCAGGAGGATAACAAGGTCCACCCTTGTGCGTTCTTCTCTCGA
>JBBPBX010042559.1:0-20044 GCA_038048925.1 Garcialebias charrua
TATATATATATATATATATATTAGGGGTGTAACGGTACGCTAAAATCACATTTCGGTTCGGTTCAACTACAAGGAGGGCTCGGTTCGGTTTATTTTCGGTTTATTTTCGGTACAAAAAAAAAGGACAAAATAAAGACTTACAAACTGTTTATTTTGAAAATATGCCAAAAATACGTTTGTACTGTACAGTATTGTACCGGTAGTAATAAATAAAAGTGACCCATTTGGATGATATTTTAAATAAACAGCACTCTACAATAAAACTATTTTAACAATAATAAAAATCTTAATAAATACAATAACAGTCAGAACAATAAGCAGCAACAGACTGTTTACAATCTAACTACAGTATTTTCTGGTGTATAGGTCGCACCTGTGTATAGGTCGCATTGTCCAATTATCACCAATAGATTGGAAAAATCCCTAGATAGGTCGCACTGGTGTATAGGTCGCACCTACGTTTAGCTCTGCTGCAAATGTCTGCCACAGGAGCGCACAGCAAGGCTTTTAAGAAGATTAACACTTAAAAACAATTATTTGTTTGATAAAAATTATAGCAAATATATGTCTGAGCTGAACTTTTCCTTAATAAATGAACGTAATTGTGAAATGAGCTGGATTTAAAAATTTGTTTCACCGAAAGTGATAACAAGCCATATATAGGTCGCACCTGAGTATAGGTCGCAGGCCTTGAAAAAACATAAAAAGGTATGACCTATACACCGGAAAATACGGTAATCAAGTTTTTGTCCAGTAGCATCAGTGTGGCTGTATTTGTCCTCATTACTGTACTCACAACCTCTTCTTGGTGGGACAGGTGCTGGAAAAGTTCAGAGTTCAGTTCAGTCATCACACACTTCTTAGCTGCAGGTGATCTCTGGTGGATGTCTGTCCCAGACTGGAAATAAAACACAATAATAAAAAAAAAGTTAATAAGATTATGATTTTGAATAAAAAAGATTATTTAGATAATTTTGATTTGATTTGATGTTTATTCATTCATTTTAAAAGAACAATACAAAACAGTTTCATCAGATACAAGAATACAAGTAGGATAAAATGAAAGGAGCAGAAAGAAGATGAAATCTTATTATATCTGCCCCTTATTTCACAGTTTGTTCAAACAATGATAACCTTCAAACTACATCACAAAATGAATAACTACTTAATTTTTCTAACTGTAATACACAAACACACTAAGCTACATCATATATAGTTTTTGAGCAAGTCCTTTTTGACCTTTTTCTTAAATGTATACATTGATTTTGCATTTTTAACATCACTCTCCAGAACATTCCACAGATAATAATAATAAAAGAACAATACATTACCTATTCTTGAACGGTTGAATCTCTCACTCATCATTAGGGCAGGGCTTTGCTCCAGGGCTTGTTGACATCAGTTTTTGTTTTTTCATAAAGTTCTGAACTTTTTGAGTGATGGATGTTCATAGCGAGGATCAATAACTTTAAAGCCTGCGCATAATAACAACATTCAGACTTACATTCAGATATTTAAAAACTCACAGTTTGTGTTATTGCTCTGGACTGATATGATTTACCTGATAAAAGTAGTTTAAATGCAGCTGTTGTTAGCGCTGTTGCAAGCTGCTCGTTCACATTCCGATGACGTAGTTTCAAGCGCGTTCACGTGAGACGTGCTGTCTGCTGCAGAGCCAGTCTCTTCATGAAACAACAGTCCACACACACAGCGCTGAATGTGCGCGCCGCTCGTCTTTTAACAAGAAACGTTCCCCAAACAGGAGACCGTAGTGAGAAGCTAACGGCTAAAGGCTGCGCGTGCTTCGCGATAATAGCTCCGTGCTGAAACGCGCCCAGGAAATTTTGTTCCGCGGCGCATATATTAACGTTCAATGAGTGAAAAAATAACCGAAACGGTATGCAGGTGGACCGAACCGAACGTGCTGTACCGAAACGGTTCGGTACACCCACTAGTACCGTTACATGCCTAATATATATAATATGTATATATATGTACATATATATATATATATATATATATATATATATATATATATATACAGGTAGTCCCCGATTTACGAGCGCTCTGATCTGCGAGGTTCCAGACTTACGAGCTGCGAATTTTTGGAAAAAACGAAAAAAATACTGAGTTTTCATGTGTTTTTTCACCACAGTTAGTTAGCTAAGCATATGGACACACGTTTCCGATCATTTTTATGCACTCATAAGCAGTTTTTGGATGAAAATAGAGTGTTTGTAGTCGCGCTAGCGAAAACCGTTCCAATTTACGAGCGAAATTCCGGATTTACGAGAGAAATGGCGGCCGTTCCAAATTACGAGATTTCCGGTTTACGAGCGCCTCGTTGTAATGGATCTCGCTCGTAAATCGGGGACTACCTGTATACTGTATATATACACATATATGTGCACATGCATACATTTATACACATATACGTTACATACGTATATATATTTATACATATACACACATATATACAGTATATTTACATGTATATATTTACTGCCACACAGTCTACCTGCGATGACTTTCAGAGCTATTTTGTCAACAAAATAGACTCTATCAGGCAGAACATTGTCAGTTCATCCAACACCATCCAGTCTTGTGCGTCTGCAATAACCACAGCTGTTTTTGACCAATTTGACCTGGTTTCACTCCCTCACCTCACCAAGGTGGTTCAGCAGATGAAACCAACTAACTGTTCTCTGGACATCATTCCCTCTAAAATGTTCAAACAGTCCTTTGATGTAATTGGTCCTTGTGTTTTGTCATTTATTAACAGCTGTCTATCTTCAGGTTTTGTGCCATCTGCTTTCAAACATGCTGTGGTCAGGCCTCTTCTCAAAAAACCAGGCCTAGATCCTACAGCTCTCTCTAATTTCAGACCAGTTTCACATCTGTCATTTCTATCAAAGGTCCTAGAAAAGATTGTTTTTATTCAACTTCAATCTTTTCTAGAACTCAACAACCTGTTTGAAAAATTTCAGTCAGGTTTTCGAGCTCGTCACAGCACTGAATCTGCACTGCTCAAAGTACAGAATGACATTCTTCTGTCCCTGGATGCAAAAAACCCTGCACTGCTGGTGATGTTAGACCTCTCAGCAGCTTTTGACACCGTCGACCATCAGGTACTAATCAACCGCTTGTCTCAGCAGGTTGGCCTCCAGGGAGCTGTGCTTGAGTGGTTCAAATCTTACCTGTCTGGGAGAACTTTCTCTGTCATGATAGGCGATCTGTCCTCCTCTTCATCAACCCCTCTGACCTCTGGCGTACCACAGGGATCTATTCTAGGGCCAGTCCTCTTCTCTCTTTACATGCTGCCATTAGGATCAATCATTGCACGTCATAACCTGTCTTTTCACATGTATGCAGACGATTTACAAATCTATCTGCCAGTCACTCCCAACCCCTCACCCAGTTCAAACACTCTTGTCAACTGCTTAAATGACATTAAGCACTGGCTCTCTCAAAACTTCCTCCACCTAAACACAGATAAAACTGAATGCATTTTATTTAGTGCACCTGGTGACACCAGCAACATCCTTCCCAGTCCCAGTGTTGGTTTCCCCCTCCCCCACTTCAACCCGGTGGTCAGAAATCTTGGAGTGCAGCTTGACTCCAACTTAAAGTTTGATAAACAGATCAGTTCTGTTGTCAAGACCAGCTTCTTTCAGCTCCGACTGCTCTCCAAAGTCAAGTCATTTCTCAGCCGTGGTGATCTGGAGAAGGCCATCCATGCCTTTGTGACCTCCAGACTTGACTATTGTAATGCTTTGTATGTTGGTATTAATCAATCCTCCATCTCCCGTTTACAGCTTGTACAGAACTCTGCCGCGCGCTTTTTGACCAACACACGAAAATATGAACACATCACTCCTGTCCTGTCCTCTCTACACTGGCTCCCGGTTCAGTTCAGGATACAGTTCAAGCTGCTCCTGTTTGTTTTCAAAGCTCTGAATGGACTTGCTCCTCTGTACATCTCAGAACTTTTGAAAGCCCATCAGCCCGGCAGAGATTTACGCTCTGCCAGTCAACACCTGCTGGAGGTGCCTCGCTCAAGGTACAAACAATGGGGAGACCGGTCATTTTCTGTTGCCGGCCCAAAAGCCTGGAACAGCCTCCCCCTTGAGCTGCGTGCCACCTCTGATCTGACTCTGTTCAAAACCAGACTGAAGACCCACTTGTTCAAAAAAGCTTTCAGTGTGTAAAAAAGCTTTCAGTGTGTAACTTTTATTACTTTTGGTAGTTTAGTATGTAGCATTTTTTATTTCCATTGCCTTTTTATTTCCACTTGCTCAAATAAGCTTCCAGTGTGTAACTTTTATTACTTCTGGTATTTTAATATGTAACATTTTTTAATTTCCATTGCCTTTTTATTTCCACTTGTTCAAAAAAGCTTTCAGCGTGTAACTTTTATTACTTGTGTTATTTTAGTATGTAGCATTTTTTATTTCCATTGCTTCTTTTATTGCTGTTGTTTCTTATTCTATTTTCATTGATTTATTGTTCCAGTTTATTCATCTTTTTATCCTGTTAAGCACCTTGGTCAATGCAAGGCATTGTAGGAAGGTGCTATACAAATAAAGTTTATTATATTATTATTATTATTATATATTTTTATACATGCAGTATATACACACATTGATGATGGTGGAGTACACTACTTTGGACAAGTGGCATGTGTCCTAAAAAATCTGTGCTCCTCCATTGTCCCAGTTGATCAACAAGTGTGTTCCAAACTCTAAAACATTTGTAATATACTGTAAACTTAACAATATGTAATAAATCAATTCCAATCAAAATATCAAAGCATCTTTATTTGAATACTGTAAATGTTACATGTCAATTGTAACAGTTTAAAAAAAAAAGAAAGACTGGTGTTATTTGTAGAAACAGAAAAACATATTACTAAATCTGCAGTGATGTATGACATATAATCTTAAAATATCATCACTGGGATCTTAACGATGTGCTTTAATCATGTGTTAGTTTGACTGCTCCAAACATGTAACAATAATTAAAAGTAAAATTTGGCCAATAGCTCAGGTAAAAATGCAGACCTGTAGAACATTTCTACATTTTTCACTGCTTCTGTAAATAACTAGCCTGGCCCTCGCCTTCCTGCACAGCTCCGCTCAATTCTCATTTCCCTTCACTGCACAGTCTGGGATTTCTCCCATTAACAGCGATTTCTCCGGCCGATTTTTGGCCGGACCAATCAGAGAACAGAAGGGGCGGAGTTTTGGACCCTAACCCACGCCCCCACCTGTCCCAGCGAGCAGAGCCCTATAAAAGGCTCTGCCAGCGCTCAGTCAGCGAGCAGCGGCATGTTCTCATTCAAAGCGATGCAAAGCGATGCAGGACTGTTTTATATGTGACACAAATTTATTAATTTCCCCTTCTTAATCCCTTATCTGGAGTTTTCTTTTGTTTTTTGGGCCAAAAGTCAAGTTATCGCTCCCTTCTCCCTCCTCCTCCTCCTCCTCTCCGCTGAGTGCCACCTGTCCCAGCGCGCAGCCGCGTTCTCATTCAAAGCGATGCACTGTTTTATATTTGACACAAATGTGTTAAATTCCCCTTCTTAATCTCTTATCTGGAGTTTTATTTTGTTTTTTGGGCCAAAAGTCAAGTTATCGCTCCCTTCTCCTCTCTCTCCGGCGCCGCTGCGGTGCAAAGAATAAGGAAATGAGGTTGTCACGAGAGAATTAAAATAGGGTTTTACGTTGCTGCCCGAGTCCCTGCATATTTTCTGGTCTTCTGGACCAGCGCTACGTGGTTTTATTTATTTTTTTCAAACGTTATAAACACAGAATATGCAGGCAGCGAGAGAAAATTCATCAGGAGGCGGAGCAGATGTCAAGTTCGGCAGAGCTCTGAGGGGGAGGGAGCAGAATGCTTTACCTGTTCAAAATTTTTACAAGATCCAATGGTTTTGTTCCTCAGGCAGAGGCCACGCCTCCAGCAAGAATCGTTTTTCAATGGAGAAAGTCCAGACCATTGTCTGAAGCGAAGTGAAGGACAAGGGTGTGGTTTTAACCAGGCTAGTAAATAACTCACCATCAGACACAATCCTCTGAATAAAGTCATCTGACCCAGACCCACACCATGAAGTCACAGTAGTCCTGCTCCATCAAAAACAACTGAGCTTGTACCTGTGGGACGTCTGCTTTAGTTCATAGAACCTGTTTGTATTGTCAATGCAGGACTGTTTTTTTTTAAACTATGGCACAGAGGACTCCAGCATCTTCGGCACAATGTGGGCATTTCATTTTCAAAACACCATAGTCACAGCAGGTACAGGAGAGCGTCCAGAGAAGCTCTGAGGTGTGTCCGGCTGCAGTTGATGTCTGGAGTCACAAACTGATGCTGCAGTTCAGCGATGGCCTCATATGTCTGTCTGGCTGTTTTCACATCCCCATCTGACAAACAACAAAAAAATTATTGTTACAATCTCCTCTAAACATTATCCTTTGCTTTTATGTGTAATTTTCAAGTTTTGAGTGTTTGTGTCATGACATACTTGTGCAGTGACCACACATTACTTGTCCCATCCTTCTCCAAGGACACCCACGGCTTTAGAGGATCTTTATACTGTACAGGAACTGACTGATTAACCTGAAATAAATCACATTACACATTAATACAGGCCTATAGGCCTAAGTGACAAATTTCCAGATTTGTTCCCATATTTATAAACCATTTTTGGACTGAGATATGACGGATTCCATTTATTCTGACTGAACCAAACCAAAACAAAAACAGAAGTACAGTACTGTACTTGATTGCAGCAGAGTAGTAACAGTTTATAGCATTAGGTTGGCAGTTGTATCACGTAATATGAAAATGTGGCTATATGATAAATTCAAAGGAGTTCAAGAAAAAAACAATAGGACTTTATTTATTATACTATACTCTAGACTTTTTTCTTCTTCCTTGCACTTTTTAGAATTTACCATGTCTTGGATGACTGAGAATCTTCACTCGCTATTAATGACTCAAACGGCCTGCCATATATTCCCAACCTTTCTGCTCTCTGCTTGAAGCCGTCAAAACAGCTGCACCACTTCGGCGAATTTGACCATTAAAGTGCATTTATTAAGCAAATGATAGACTGAGACACACTCTGCTATAATTTCGAGCTAACAAATAATGTTTAGGTACTTTTATTGTTAAATTTCAGAGGAAAACGAGCGCATTCCTCCTTCCTGGTTCTCTCCCTCTGCGCGCGCGTGGCTCTCTGTCCTCTGTTCACGGAGCACCAAGCGCGAAACTATTTTAAATAAAGCTGATTTGACCATTAAAGTATATTTATTAAGCAAACGTTAGACTGAGACACGCCTCTGCTATAATTTACAGCTAACAAATAATTGTTTAGGTATTTTTCTTCAGAGAAAGGGGCCGCTCCTCCCTCCATCTTTTTTTTTTTCTTTTTTCAGAAAAGCCTCTCGGCTGTTGCTGAAGCTAGTCTCCGGTGTTTTTTCAGTCCAAAAACGCTCAGAGAGTTGCATGACTCACTGGAAATATGCTTAAAGTTATAAAACACTCACCATCTACTATAGACTCCAGAAGAGAAGTGGCTGTGTCAAGGCCAGTCTCCCTCCCACTGTTGGCTGGGCAGTTTGCATTTCCTGGAAGACCGACTCTTCTTCTTCTTCTTGGCGGATTGCAAACAACGTTCAGGTGCATACGCCACCTACTGGAGAAGACTGAATCTCCGCCCTCCGACCTAGGAATACGCCCCCTGACCAATCAGTGACCACACTGTGATGATGTCATAACTGGACCCAACAAGAACCAGACCTTTGTACCTCAGTGAGGCAGGCACCAAAATAGGTCTGGTTTCACGTGAACAGGCCCCTGTGGGTACACTCCATAACTAGTTGTTAACTAGTTACGAACGAGCCCGAACGAGCGCGAACAGGCCCTGTGGATAAATGGCATAAGTCCGGCTACACCTGATCCACGTGCGCCTTGGAGGTCCAGAACCGGCTGGACCCAGCCAGGAGCCACTAAGTCCTGGCTACAGATGAACCGTGCGCGCGGCGGGGCCGCCTGAACCTTCACCCAGGCAGAGCCACTAAGTCCCGGCTCAGAAAATCATGCATTTACTGGTAGCTTAATGATTTTAGAAGATACGGCTAACGGTTGGCTTATCAAACGTTTTGACATTCCACTCACCTGCTCTTCAGTGGGGTCGAAACAGGCCGAAACCCCAACACACGCAGCGGAGACTGAAGAACAACGGTCTCGTCGAACTAGCTAGCTGATGCTAGCTTAGCTTAGCAGCTGTCCAGTAGCTGCGGGAGATCGTTCTCCGCCCTGTCTGTTTCCCATATCCAAGATGTATTGTAGGAACGTAATCCACGGAGCTTGGATCATTAATGTCCATGCCAGATAAAAAACGCACACACGTTGATGCATCGTGCCGGGGTGAAATCCTGCCGGTACAAGCCGGCGGTGGTACAGGTTTCCTGCTCATCTTCCTTCTTTTAGTCGCTCTACTCGACTTTCCCAGAGGGACGTTGTAAAACGAACAAGTCACACCTTCTTCTTTTACTCGTTGAAGTTGCCTGAAACAATTATAAACACAATAAAAGTCTTATTTCTCCACCGCGAGTCCGCGATCGTTGCCAGTACTGACAACACTACAGTAGGGTGCCCGTGCTTCCGGTTGTCTCTCGAAAAAAAGCGAGTGCGCATGCGCGATGACGTCAACTGGTAAAAGGTCTATCATAGACAACTTTTTGTTTCTAAGGTCAGGTGGCTGTGGCGGCCATCTTGA
This sequence comes from Garcialebias charrua, assembly GCA_038048925.1. Taxonomy (NCBI): domain Eukaryota; kingdom Metazoa; phylum Chordata; class Actinopteri; order Cyprinodontiformes; family Rivulidae; genus Garcialebias; species Garcialebias charrua. The sequence goes on from JBBPBX010042559.1 coordinate 8,783, forward strand.
ACTGGGTTGACTCAGAAACTTGATCATTTGTAGATGTACATACAAAGAATAAAAAGTGTGAGCTGGAAAACCTGAAACCTGTGAATCCTGCCTAACAATGGAAGAAGCATCTGCTGGAACCTGAGAGTCGTCAGGGTTTCACCATCCCTCTGAGGACCGTTTTCAGGGAAACATGGAAGTTCAAAAGTTTTGGACAGATCCCACTCCTCCCTCTTAAAGGTGCAGTCTGCAGTTTCTGTAGAACGCAGCACTTAGAAATATTTTCAACAGGGAAAAGCATTCTGATCCCACCCCCTCAGAGCCATATATGGCTCTGCTCCCCCTTGCTCTGCTGAAATTCAAATTCAAGCTCTGTTTTTAATGGCTGGTTAAAGCTGCGTTGACATCATGTTTTAACTATGCATCATTTTGCACTACATATATATATTTTATAATTGAACTATGTTCGTTTTTTGCAAAATAAATTATAAATATATTAAAATTCCATTACAAGTTTTGGTAATTTTGTCACTGGGACACGCCCACAGAAATCCGAGAACTTCCGCGATAAGTCATCATGTGACTTATTCATCTCCTTACGTCACGTGCCGCTCGTTGCACACCTTGTAAACAACATGGCGGCCGATACAGAACCGGACGAATTTAGCAATCTGAGTGAAGAATTGAGCGATTTTTAGTCAGTTTGGGAAGCCAAAGTTATTTCAGGGGGTTAAACAATAAACAGCAGGTTCTAATTTATGTCTGAAGCTGTATTTAATGAAGCCTTACCAACGAGGAAGCAGCTAGGTGGCAAGCCGCGACTTTACTTGACTTGTGAGGACCGAGGAGACGTGAAGGAACCAGTTCACGTCGTCCACAGAGCACTGATTGGTACTGCTTTAATTAATCTATCTATCTAATAATTATTCCATAAAAGAGCCACTTGTATCATGAAAGACCCCAGTCACCCAGCACACTCACTCTTTGCTCCACTCCCCTCAGGACGGAGGTTGAGGAGCATCAAATGTAGAACCGCTAGACTGAGGAACATCTTCTACCCTGAGGCTGTTAGACTCATGAATAAATAATCAGTATGAATGAACACTGCAAAATATCACATCATGCTGATGCTGATCTGTTTTCTTGTTGCTGTGTTCATCTGTGACCATCTGCTCATACAGACTCATGTTCGTGCTGCTGTTTATAATGATGTTTTTCTACTACATTAGGGCTTAGTGTATTACTAGTTGATGTTTTTCTTAGTTAATCCTAGATGTTATTACTGTTTTTCTCTTGCATTTGTTGTTGGATGTAACTGGGACCCTGTGTACATAATCTCATTTCATCACATGTACCACATGCGGTGCAAATGACAATAAAGATTATCTGACTCGCTGACTCTAAATAAATGTCATTGGTGGTGTTATACTCTTAACACTGTATTGATCTGGAGAATGAAAACAAAGCCCCTTGCAAGTAACTCATAGAAGTTGTGGACCAGCTGGTTTTAGATGTTGTGGACCAGCTGGTTTTAGATGTTGTGGACCAGCTGGTTCTGGAAGTTGTGGACCAGCTGGTTTTAGATGTTGTGGACCAGCTGGTTTTAGATGTTGTGGACCAGCTGGTTTTAGATGTTGTGGACCAGCTGGTTTTAGATGTTGTGGACCAGCTGGTTCTGGAAGTTGTGGACCAGCTGGTTTTAGATGTTGTGGACCAGCTGGTTTTAGATGTTGTGGACCAGCTGGTTCTGGATGTTGTGGACCAGCTGGTTTTAGATGTTGTGGACCAGCTGGTTTTAGATGTTGTGGACCAGCTGGTTTTAGATGTTGTGGACCAGCTGGTTTTAGATGTTGTGGACCAGCTGGTTCTGGAAGTTGTGGACCAGCTGGTTTTAGATGTTGTGGACCAGCTGGTTTTAGATGTTGTGGACCAGCTGGTTTTAGATGTTGTGGACCAGCTGGTTTTAGATGTTGTGGACCAGCTGGTTCTAGATGTTGTGGACCAGCTGGTTTTAGATGTTGTGGACCAGCTGGTTTTAGATGTTGTGGACCAGCTGGTTTTAGATGTTGTGGACCAGCTGGTTTTAGATGTTGTGGACCAGCTGGTTTTAGATGTTGTGGACCAGCTGGTTCTAGATGTTGTGGACCAGCTGGTTCTGGAAGTTGTGGACCAGCTGGTTTTAGATGTTGTGGACCAGCTGGTTTTAGATGTTGTGGACCAGCTGGTTTTAGATGTTGTGGACCAGCTGGTTTTAGATGTTGTGGACCAGCTGGTTTTAGATGTTGTGGACCAGCTGGTTTTAGATGTTGTGGACCAGCTGGTTCTAGAAGTTGTGGACCAGCTGGTTTTAGATGTTGTGGACCAGCTGGTTTTAGATGTTGTGGACCAGCTGGTTCTAGATGTTGTGGACCAGCTGGTTCTAGATGTTGTGGACCAGCTGGTTTTAGATGTTGTGGACCAGCTGGTTTTAGATGTTGTGGACCAGCTGGTTCTGGAAGTTGTGGACCAGCTGGTTCTAGATGTTGTGGACCAGCTGGTTCTAGATGTTGTGGACCAGCTGGTTCTAGATGTTGTGGACCAGCTGGTTCTGGAAGTTGTGGACCAGCTGGTTTTAGATGTTGTGGACCAGCTGGTTCTGTTGTGGCCAGCTGGTTTTAGATGTTGTGGACCAGCTGGTTCTAGATGTTGTGGACCAGCTGGTTTTAGATGTTGTGGACCAGCTGGTTCTGGAAGTTGTGGACCAGCTGGTTTTAGATGTTGTGGACCAGCTGGTTCTAGATGTTGTGGACCAGCTGGTTCTAGATGTTGTGGACCAGCTGGTTCTAGATGTTGTGGACCAGCTGGTTTTAGATGTTGTGGACCAGCTGGTTCTGGAAGTTGTGGACCAGCTGGTTCTAGATGTTGTGGACCAGCTGGTTCTAGATGTTGTGGACCAGCTGGTTCTTAGATGTTGTGGACCAGCTGGTTCTGGAAGTTGTGGACCAGCTGGTTTTAGATGTTGTGGACCAGCTGGTTCTAGATGTTGTGGACCAGCTGGTTCTGGAAGTTGTGGACCAGCTGGTTTTAGATGTTGTGACCAGCTGGTTCTGGAAGTTGTGGACCAGCTGGTTTTAGATGTTGTGGACCAGCTGGTTTTAGATGTTGTGGATTTTATTTTTCCTTTTGTAAAGCACTTTGTGACTCTCATGTCTGTGAAATGTACTATATAAATAAAACTTACTTACTAACAGTAAAAACTCATTTCTTAAATGTTTTGCCAGAAATTTTTGAATAAAGTAGATGCCATTTCCTGCATTCTGGTGTATTTTAACAAGTTGTTAAACATCTATGTTTACCTACATGTAAACACTTGATTCAATAACTATTTTAGAGACATCTAACAAAATAAAGTCAGGTCCTGTGGACAGATTAAAAAATTGTTGAAATTATTATTGATCATGCATCAGGATATTTTAGAGACACCTCATTCAACTAGTTCATATAGACATCATCCTGTTTTTAAACTCACTCCTGTGGCTAAGATAATGAAATTAATGTGACAATTTATCACAGTGACTTTAGGGGTGCAACTGACTTTATTTTGTTAATTTTTATTTAGTTTTATTTGTAACACAACATGCCATTTTACTAAACAATGGTGACACTCAACTGCACATAATAATATTAACTTAACCCAATGAACAGGTGACATTTTAATAACCACCAACAGTGAATTTAGGAAGGGCTTTTTACAGTTTTCTGATTTAGTGATACACACGTGGTTAGTTTACGACTCAGTCGTGTTTTCATCAGCGGGGTTCTCTCGTGTCATCAATTTCAAAACTGCATGTTGCAGGTTTTTTTTATCTTTAGCCGTTTTCGCATTGACCAGCCCTCAATGGCCCGGGCCGCCCCGCCCCGCCTTCTAACCCGGGTTCGGCGTGTTCGCATTTTCCTTTTTTTCCCCGGGTCCGCCCTCGTTTTGGAACCATCTCCACCGTGGTTCTGATCGGGCCGGGCTCCCCCGGCCCAGTTTGACGTCATTTACTGCTCACATTTGATTTGTTGTTTGCAGCAGGGGCTGGACTCGTTCTAACAACAACCTCAGCGCGAGGGCTGAATTTCATTAAAATTTAACTACAGAAACCCCTAAAAAAATTGTTAGCTGAATTAGTTTTTCTGAGTTTAATTTTTGTTAATAACTGATTACAAATCAGCTTATGTATCAGCTTATGTTAGAACGTAAATAACACGAAGCGCGCACCCATTTCCGCCTTTCAGCGCGACCTGAATGTCATTAAAATATAACTAATATTGTCTAACTCTTGTGCGCAGCCAGGGTTTTAAAATATAACTAATAATCTCTAACTCCTTTGCGTAGCTAGAATGTTATGAGGGGTGATTGCTTTATAGGCAAAGTGGACACTAAAAAAAACAATCCGCCGCTGTGGCTCAGAGGGATCGCGCTTGGCTATTACACTCTTTTATCTTGACCCGGGGAAGCGGGTTCGCTTCACACCTGGTACAAGTTTTTTTACGTTTGTCTTTTATTGGAGTAAATAAAAAGTAGTTGTGTTAACCAAACAAACTCCTTTTTATTTACTCCAAAATTATGATCTAATGGCCAGGTGCTGGCGCTGCCCCCAGAAAGCGTAAGGCTATCATTCATGAAGATCAACGCCCGGAAAGCTTCTGGTCCTGACAACATACCTGGTCGTGTGCTGAAGGACTGTGCAGGGGAACTCACAGCGGTCTTGACGGACATCTTTAACATTTCACTGAGTCAGGCCATCGTCCCCACCTGTTTCAAAGCCACCACCATCATCCCTGTCCCAAAGAAGGCAACGCCCTCTTGCCTCAATGACTATCGTCCGGTAGCACTCACCCCCATCCTGATGAAGTGCTTTGAACGGCTAGTCATGAAAAGCATCACATCTGTCCTCCCTGCCTCCCTGGATCCCTTCCAATTTGCATACCGACCTAATCGCTCAACCGACGATGCCATCTCCTCTGCCCTCCACACAGCTCTCACACATCTGGACACGAAGGACTCTTATGTTAGAATGCTGTTCATCGACTTCAGCTCGGCATTCAACACCATCATCCCCCAACAGCTCATCCTTAAACTGGACAGTCTGGGGCTGAACACCTCAATGTGTAACTGGCTGCTAGACTTCCTGACCGGGAGACCACAGGCAGTACGGGTCGGGAGTAACACATCCAGCACCATCACATTGAATACAGGGGCCCCACAAGGATGTGTGCTGAGCCCTCTTCTATTGACCCTGCTAACACACAACTACACACCATCATACAGCTCCAACCACTTCATCAAGTTTGCAGACGACACAACAGTGGTGGGTCTCATCAGCAATAATGAGATGGACTACAGGAACGAGGTGAGCCGCCTGGCCTTGTGGTGCGGACACAACAATCTCACTCTCAACGTGGAGAAGACAAAGGAGATTGTTGTGGACTTCAGGAAGAGGGATGCCCAACATGCCCCTCTGACCATCAACAGCACCACAGTGGAGAGAGTGGACAGCACCAAGTTCCTGGGAGTGCATGTCTCAGAGGACCTGTCCTGGAGCAGGAACACTGCATCACTGGCCAAGAAGGCTCACCAGCGCCTCTACTTTCTCCGCAAGCTGAAAAGGGCTGGAGCTTCAACCCCCATCATGTGCACCTTCTACAGGGGTGCCATAGAAAGTGTCCTGACCAGCTGCATCACTGTGTGGTTTGGTGCATGTACTGCATCCTGCCGCAAGAGCCTCCAGCGCATCGTGAGAGCAGCTGAGAAGATTGTCGGCACCTCCTTCCCCTCACTGCAGGACTTACACAGCAACCGCCTCACTCGGAAAGCCCTCTGCATGGCAGGTGATCCCACACACCCACTACACAGCTGCTTCAGACTGCTGCCATCAGGGAGGAGACTGAGGAGTCTCCAGGCTCGAACCAGCAGACTGAGTGACAGCTCTGTTCATCAGGCAGTCAGGATGCTAAACACTCTGCCTGCTCTGCCTCCCCTCCCATTTGAACTGCCTTAACACTAAAAACTTTCTCACACATTACCACACAACACAAAGATTTTAACACTGGACTCTGTGTCATCAAAACGGGTTATTCACTCAACTCACGGTCATGTGCTCATTCAATTTGCACTACTTCTCATATTTGCACTAATGTTTGTATTACATTACTGTCTATAGTCATACTACTGTTTACATTTACACTACTGTTTACATTTACATTTATTACTACTGTTTACATTACTACTGTTTACATTTATTACTACTGTTTACATTTATTACTACCATTTACATTTACACTACTTTTTATATCTACACTACTGCTGATATATATATTCTTTTTACTAGCCTTATTGCATATGCCACTTTACCACTATACCAATATCAACTACCTCATACATATACTGTGTACATAAACTTAATATGCTGCTTTGTCACTCTTTTACAAATGTCAATGTCAGAACCTTCATTTTACTTTATAGATACCGTATTTTCTGGTGTATAGGTCGCACCGGTGTATAGGTCGCATTGTCCAATTATCACCAATAGATTGGAAAAAATCCCTAGATAGGTTGCACCGGTGTATAGGTCGCACCTACGTTTAGCTCTGCTGCAAATGTCTGCCACAGGAGCGCACAGCAAGGCTTTTAAGAAGATTAACACTTAAAAACAATTATTTGTTTGATAAAAATTATAGCAAATATGTGTCTGAGCTGAACTTTTCCTTAATAAATTAACGTAATTGTGAAATGAGCTGGATTTTTAAAAAAAATTCACCGAAAGTGATAAGTCGTATATAGGTCGCATCGGTTTATAGGTCGCAGGCCTTGAAAAAAAACATAAAAAGGTGCGACCTATACACCGGAAAATACGGTATACTTTTTATACTTTTATACTACATGTACTATGCAAAAACTCAGGACAGTATTACACTTTTATTATTTCATTTTATGCTTATGTTTACTAAATGTTTTAGTGTTTAAATGGTAACTGTTGCACAGAGGGACTGAGAGAAATGCAATTTCAATCCTGTGTACCGTACTTTTCGGCGTTTAACACGCTCCTGTGTATAACCCGCTTTGTCCAATTATTGTCAATAAATTGGAAAATCCATAAATAACACGCTTCGGCGTATAAGCCGCATCTATTATGCGTCACCGCTACGCCACGCGTCAGCAACTCATTTGCCCTGCTGAAAATAGCGGCCACAGAAGCGAGCCAGCATGGAAGGACTTTACAAGATTAACACGGTAAAAACAATTATTTCTTTGCTGAGAAAAAATATATTTCTTAGCTGACATTATAGCACAAGGGTTCCTGAGCTTAACCGTTCCTTGATGAATTCACAAAATGGTCAAATCTGCTGGATTTAAATTGTTTCGGTTTGACTTCTTCCAAAACAGTCTTGTGCGCTACTAAAATAAAATTATAAAAAATTGAATTTTATCTCAAATGTCTTATACAGGTCAACAGTTTGTACTGTAAATGAAAACCCATATAATTACACTCTGAAAGCCTAAAAAATATCTGTCGAGTGGTTTAAGAGCTGTTTATCTAAACAGTAGGTATCTGTTTGCTGTAGCTATACCGCTAACAACAAAGCTACCGTAAAAGAGCAATTTTTTTTAGCTCTAAATATCTTCTGCAGCTAACAGTTTGTAAATGACCACCAAATAATTACGCTCTTTAAGTTTCAAGAAAATCTGCAGTGTGGTTTATGAGTTATCCTGCTAAAAAAACAGCTAACATCACAGCTAACAGTGGTTAGCTCCAGAGCAGGAGGCCGGGCAGCGACAGAGTCAGTCCGACCAGAGGAGGCTTTTTTCGGACACGAGTTAGAATCGGTCGGTGTACTCCTTTGGAAGTGTCCCCCTAGTGGAAAAAAGTGGTACTGCACCATTTTTTTGCCCAAAATGGGTCTGAAAATATGGGGAAAAATCCATAAATAACACGCTTCGGCGTATAAGCCGCAGGACATTCAAATTAGTAAAAAAAAAAACTGTGTGTTATATGCCGAAAAGTATGGTATGTCCTGTACATATTGCAGTTTTGACAATAAAGTTGACTTTGACTTGACTTTCTTATTTAGTTTGATTTTAAAGTATTCTTGAGAAATTAGGGCAATTCATAGATTAGGAACTTGTTCAAAAATTGTTACAGAATATATTTTACAAAATCAAAATTAATTTTATTTGGGTGGTAAAACACCAGTTGCATCTCATGGCCTCTAATAATTATTTTAATATTTTCTGGTAGAAAGTTTCCACTCCAGTGTGGAATCTCATGTGTGAGTTTAGATTTGTCTTCTGACTAAATCTTTGTCCACAACGTTCACAAGGAAATGGCTTGTCTCCTGTGTGGACTCTCATGTGACAGTTTAAACTTGTCTTGTGACTAAATCTTTGTCCACAAAGTTCACAAGGAAATGGCTTGTCTCCTGTGTGGACTCTCATGTGAGAGTTTAAACTTGTCTTGTGACTAAATCTTTGTCCACAAAGTTCACATGGAAACGGCTTGTCTCCTGTGTGGACTCTCATGTGTCCGTTTAAATGTGTCTTACGATTAAATCTTTGTCCACAAAGATCACAAGGAAACGGCTTGTCTCCTGTGTGGACTCTCATGTGTCTATTTAAATTTGCCTTCTGACTAAATCTTTGTCCACAAACTTCACAAGGAAACGGCTTGTCTCCTGTGTGGACTCTCATGTGTTTGTTTAAATCTGACTTATAACTATATCTATGACCACAAAGTTCACAAGGAAATGGCTTGTCTCCTGTGTGGACTCTCATGTGAGAGTTTAAACTTGTCTTGTGACTAAATCTATGTCCACAAAGATCACAAGGAAATGGCTTGTCTCCTGTGTGGACTCTCATGTGTGAGTTTAAATGGTCCTTCCGACTAAATCTCTGTCCACAAAGTTCACAAGGAAACAGCTTGTCTCCTGTGTGGACTCTCATGTGTTTGATTAAATCTGCCTTTTGACTAAATCGTTGTCCACAAAGATCACAAGGAAATGGCTTGTCTCCTGTGTGGACTCTCATGTGAGAGTTTAAATTTGTCTTCTGACTAAATCTCTGTCCACAAAGATCACAAGGACATGGCTTGTCTCCTGTGTGGACTCTCATGTGAGAGTTTAAACTTGTCTTGCGACTAAATCGTTGTCCACAAAGATCACAAGGAAATGGCTTGTCTCCTGTGTGGACTCTCATGTGAGAGTTTAAATTTGTCTTCTGACTAAATCTCTGTCCACAAAGTTCACATGGAAACGGCTTGTCTCCTGCGTGGACTCTCATGTGTTTGTTTAAATATGACTTATGACTAAATCTATGTCCACAAAGATCACAAGGAAATGGCTTGTCTCCTGTGTGGACTCTCATGTGGGAGTTTAAATTTGTCTTCTGACTAAATCTCTGTCCACAAAGTTCACATGGAAACGGCTTGTCTCCCGTGTGGACTCTCATGTGTGAGTCTAAACTTGTCTTCTGACTAAATCTCTGTCCACAAAGTTCACATGGAAATGGCTTGTCTCCTGTGTGGACTCTCATGTGTGAGTCTAAACTTGTCTTCTGACTAAATCTCTGTCCACAAAGTTCACATGGAAACGGCTTGTCTCCTGTGTGGACTCTCATGTGTTTGTTTAAATCTGCCTTTTGACTAAATCTATGTCCACAAAGATCACAAGGAAATGGCTTGTCTCCTGTGTGGACTCTCATGTGTGAGTTTAAACTTGTCTTGTGACAAAATCTTTGTCCACAAAGATCACAAGGAAATGGTTTTTCTCCTGTGTGGACTCTCATGTGGGAGTTTAAACTTGTCTTATGACTAAATCTCTGTCCACAAAGATCACAAGGAAATGGCTTGTCTCCTGTATGGACTCTCATGTGTAAGATTAAATGTGATTTGAAAGTAAATATTTTGCCACAGTCATCACAGCTTATTGATTTTGGCCTTGCCTGGACTTTCCTGCATGACTCTACATTTATCTTCTCTCCAACACATTTCTTATTAAGCAGACAGCTTGAAGACTTCACTCCTGAATGACTCGTCATGTGTCTTTGAAGAGTCCGGTTACTGACATACTGCTTACCACACTCAGAGCAGCTCAAAGATTTGTTGACAGTTTTTACTTCTGATTCAGGAGCCCTGCTCTCCTTCCTGTCTTTCATACTGTCTTCACGTTCTGATTCAGAGTCTGATGAGTTCTTTATCAGAGAGTCAGGACTGGTCATTTCACCATCCTCTTCATCATCCTCATTAACATCAGTCTTTGAAGAGCTGGAACTGTCTTTGTGAATTTTTAAATCTGGGTTCCTGGTAAGTTGTTTTTTTTAATCCTCCTCACGCTCTAAAGAAACTGTCATGACCTAAAATCTGATATTGGTCTCCTCCATATTTAGTTGGTCACCCACCAGACTGGTCTAAGGGTCTTTTCTTCCACTTTATGATAAGAGGCTCTGGGTCCTGCTGGTCAACATCAGGCCTTCAGTCTGGAGGAGCTTCTTCTTCTTAATCAGCTCTAAACAGAGGCAGGAACCACTGAAACACATGTACAATAAAGACAATGTTACACACACACACACTAACTATCTTATAGGGGTGTAACAGTACACTAAAATCACATTTCGGTTCGGTTAATTTTCGGTACAAAAATAAAGACAAAATAAAGACTTACAAATGTTTATTTTGAAAATATGCCAAGTAAAAAATACGTTTGTATAAAAATAACCAAAAGTGACCCATTTGGGTGATATTTTAAATAAACAGCACTCTTTACAATAAATAAACTATACTAACAATAATAAAAATCTTATTTAATACAATAACAGTCAGAACCAGAACAATAAGCAGCAACAGACTGTTTACAATCTAACTAATCAAGTTTTAAGCTTTTGTCCAAAAAAGACCAACTTGTCCACATTTTCTGCTAAAAGCACAGATCTAGTTGCAGTGAATATCTCCAGCGGTGGAGAAAATCATCTCAATAACAATAGTAGCAGCAGTGTGGCTGTATTTGTCCTCATTAGTCACAACCTCTTCTTGGACCTGCACCCCCAGGTGGGACAGGTCCCTGGAAAAGTTCAGAGTTCAGTCATCACAGACTTCTTAGCTGCAGGTGCTCTCTGGTGGATTTCCCTGAAGAGGAAGAAGTCAGCTACTATCTCTGTCACAGACTGGAAATAAAACACAAACAGGTAAAAAAAGAGTTAAAGATCCACTGACATTTTTGTACTTTTCATAAAATGGCTCAACCTATATATATATATATATATATATA
>JBBPBX010042560.1:11162-28348 GCA_038048925.1 Garcialebias charrua
TTGCTGATATGCTTCAGCATATGTCAGAAACTATACGCTCGCGTTCTCCTTGTTGTAATATGAGCAGCTGCACACGGAGGGGACTCAACTGAGCTCGCTGATTGGTTACTTGCTGACACGCCTACTGAAATGATTGACAGCCAGCTCATGTAGCGCCTTGAAGACCGCGGCGGTGTTCATGCGGTGTTTCTACTATATATGTTGTAAAAAGTTCTCTCAGAAATAAAAATAATAACAGGGAGTGCTTTTCCTGCAGCACACAGCCCACCAGGGATATTTAAAACATCGCCGCACCCAGGTAGGACCTGAATTCATTCATTTCAATCATCGAGTGAACGGAGGAAGAAGCGGTTACTTGACTTTAGGCAAAAAAACAAAAGAAAAGGCCCGATCAGCGATAAAGAAGGGGAATTTATTTCATTTGTGTAACATACAAAACAGTCCGGCGCCGGGGAAGTTTATGTTCAGACACCGCGCATCGCGTATGCGTAGTAAAAAAAAACTTTTGCGCGTACGTGCCCTGAGGGGCTACGCGGGGCTACGCTTTTGCCACAGCGTACGTACGCTGCGTATAGGCGTATCATGAGGACGCTCGAGTGTATCTCGGGCTTAAGCCGTCTCTAACAGCCTTTATCTAAAAGACTTGTCAGTTTTCTTTAGTAATAACTGCACAAAAATATATATAATCTCTCAGTACAGCTCTCATTTCTAATATGGAGCATAAATACATTATTTTACATTAAGATGAAACAAATACCGCATTTTTCACTGTATAACTTAGTTTTTTTTTCTTCATAAATTAGCATGCTTGCGACTTATACAGTCAAGCGGCGTATTTGCTTCACCCCCATATTTATAAACCAATTTTTGGCTGAGATCTGACAATTTAATTCATTCTGACATAGAACATATTGAACAGTACCATGTTTAGTCACTAGAGGGCTCTTGACTAATATGGCAAGCCAATTGGCTCATTAATAGGTAAAAATGGCTATTAATGAGACAATTGGCTTGCCATACCAAGCCTCCTTCGTCGCACTCCTGGAGCAAATGTCAAATCAGCTGCATTTCACTGGACCGTCCAGGTGAAATGCAGCTGATAAGACCATCAACGTGCATTTACTGTATTAAGGAAAAGTTAAACTGAGACACACCTTTACTATACTGTAATGTCGAGCAAACAAACAATTGTTTTTAGGTATCTTGGTAAATTTCGAATAAATGCACAGCAAGTCCTCCCTCTGCATGCTCCTGCAGCTGCTGATCGATTTTTGAAATGCAGCTGATTTGACCGTCCAAGTGCATTTATTAAAGACAAGTTAAACTGAGGCACACCTTTGCTATAAATTTGAGCAAACAAATATTTACTTTTATGTGTTAATCTGTTAAATTATTGTTAAAGTCCTCTTGTGCACGCCACCGCGGCCGCCATTTGGCAGCCAATCAATTTGTGGCACAACACCGGCCTACATTTCGGGTTGTCAGCGGTGACATGTAACAAATATGACACGTCAACAGTGATGCATAATAGATGCGACTTATAAGATGAAGTGACGTATTTGTTTTTTTCCCCACTTTATTTGACTTATTTGGACTGATGCAACTTGGCGGTGCGACGTGTACGGCGGCAAGTACAGTAATTGTTCGTTTATAGATAATCTTTCAATTTTTAGTTCCAACTTTACAAATGATAATTATGAATTTAAAGTGTGAAACTTAAAATTATGAATTTAAAGTGTGAAACTTAAAATATAGAGTGGATGTGGCTAAATACTAAAAACATAGGAAAACAGCTCCTTACAAAGATTATTTATCATGTTTTGTTTTGGAGAACTATTATACATATTATAAGGAAAAACTATGTTGTAAGGCATGCACTTTAGACTAACATAACACCGTCATCAGCATAATGTTATATCTTAATGAAATCTTAGATACATGATGTAATAACAGTTGTATACCTAAGGTGACATGCAGTTGTGGTGCAGGATTTAAAGCATCGGTTCACCAGCTGGACGGTCAGTAGTTAGATTCCCTGTCTGTCCACATGTTTGTTTGCATTTTTCTCATGGCACTGATTGGTGTGTATAGTATTTAAATAATAGACCAAATATCATTTTAGCCATTATTAACTGCTGCATGCCAGTGCGTGTGAATGAATAAAAAAACAACACATTGTAAAACACTTTCATAATTGTTTAGCAAATGTTAAAATGTTCTATATTATTGTAAACCATTTACCATTTATGCCAACACATAAGCAAAGTCTTCACATAATAAACAGCAGTTTTAAAGTTCCTATTGAGAGCACGAGTCAAATAAAAACGAATATTTTTAACGAACAAATAAAATATGAATTTTATTTATAGTTATTATAGTTTCATAAAGATTAAATGGGCAAAAGGCTTTAATTGTAATGGTATTCTTTATAAATAAATAAATAAATCTAACAGTGTAAGGAAAAAATATTTTGTACGTTATCGTTTATGGGATTGAATTGTATTGTGTTTTTAAGAAAATGAACACATATTAAAAATTTAAAAAAAATTAAAAACGATGCGTTGCTTCCATCTTGTGAAAATAAAACGACAACAAAATAATTGAATTAGGTTTATCCTCTTAAAATGGCAATTAAAAGCAAGCAAAAGAGTCTTTGTCTATTTAGAAATCTAAATAAATGGAAGCAGTGTTTATTTTGTGTGACCACACATCATGAAGAGCCTCTCAAAGACAGATTAGATAAAGAATGATAAATCTCCCACATCAGAGCAAGACCCACAGATTGAAGGAGGAGAAACAAAACAACAACAATGTTCTAATTATGCATGCAGCTTTGATAAAGAGTTCTCTATTAGACATAAGAATGAATGAAATGTTAGACAAGTGCCTGCACAAGTGATTGTACACTTTCTTTCATCCCCCACCCACCCCTCCACACACGCACACAGTTGAGAGATCCGCTTGCACTGAATTGTTCAACAATCTGTTCGAGAAAATCCAAAACCACAAGACATACAACCATGCTAACGCCCTGAAAAAAGCCTCAACAGAGATTTGAACCCACAGCTTTTTTTTGCTGTGAGCCAACAGAGTTCCCTGCTCCACCATGCAGCCTGCGCTCCACAAAACATGTAGTTGCACACTGAAATGGATTTGATGAGAATATTCATCATGCATCATGTTTTTTGTTACAGCATAACACAAGCATGAGGCTCATTACCTGATCAGCTATTCAAGATTTAAGACTTAGCAGGCTTTTGTGAAGATTGTGTAAGGGCTTTGTACAACACCCATAGCTTAGTCTTAGTAAAGAAAGTTGTTTTATGTGTCAATGTTGATGAAAACAAACTAAGCATGAAATGAATTCTATATTTATTGATCAGCGTCTCCGAAGTAGTTGGTGGATTCACAAAAATGTCATTGGTGAAACTAAAACTGTCATTTGTAAACTAAACATTTTAAGATCTACAATTGCTAGAAGATGAAGAGATTATTATATTAAAAAAATGTTTAATGTTGAATCTTGGTGGACTAACTAGAGTTAAAGAAATAAACTGCTCTAATAATCATGTTTTTGTATTTCAGAATTAAAAAAAAACCTGATTGCTTTCTATTCCCCCAGGGGAAAAAAAAATCAGATTTTTCAAATGGACAAATATGCGTCATTCAAACTTGAATTAAGTTATCTGTTTTTCATAACAGGTTCAACTGGGACTGTTTCTTTCTTGGCATTTAATATTTGTAAGGGAGTCTCAACAACAGCCTTGTAATCTAAGTAGTGTTCAGATTATTTGGATCCAGATTGACTCCTCATCCAAAGTCCCTGATCACCTAAAGAGGTGCACCACCAAAGGTGTACACGTAAGTGTCATCCAGTCTAATATTTTCTTTCTGCTCACAGTAAATAATAGCAATCGGATATTTTTAAAATTTCCCATGTGACTATGTCACATTGATTTCTGGCAGCATTAAAATAAATGCTTTACTTCTCATCATCCTGCCAGCAATGTGCATATTGTGCATCGGATTTAGAAAGTCATAACCAGCCAAAAAGCCTATACGGCATCAAACTAATCCCACCGAGACTCTCATTTATCTGTCTTCCAGCCTTTGAGATGGGATGACTGTCTGTTGGTGAGAGAAAAGTTACATTTACAGTGAGAGAAACAGAGAGACAGAGAATGGCTGCTACCTCCACAGATGAAATGGCTGTGTGGGTGGATGTACATGAGAGTGCAGGCTGCTAGGAGCAATGAGTGGGAAGCGGGTACTGAGTGGGAAGAGGAGAGCTGCTTTAGTGAGACAATCAACACCGAGACCCACAGAAAGACAGGCACGCTTTCATGGCTCCTTTTGTTTTCTTTATTTGGAGAAAGACAGTTCCAGGTATTCAGGTTGGTAATGGATGGCAAGAAGAGAGTCTGTATGAGGGTCAGCAAATGTTTTTGTTTTTGTTTATTTAATTGCTTTCTGATATTTTAATGCAAATTTATGATGGATTCAGTTCTAAGATTGACTTTAAACACAACAAAATGTACTAAATAGCTTTTATAAAGAAAACAATATGGTTTAATTAAGAGCAAATCGTGTAAAATGTTTTTTATAGGCTATTTGTGTTATGTACTGGTTTGTTCTACAACATGACTAGTAAGCACATCTAGTCAGTCCAAAAGTGTACTAAACTCCTGATGGACTGATACATTCAGCAGTCTCTGTACCATCAGCATGTACACTGTTCTCCTCACACATACTGTACATTTGTGTAGTAGCACAAGCATTGTTTGGTCAGAAAAGCCGTAACAAACTAAACAAAGGTGTCATGGAAAAGTGTATTGGTTTAAAATGCATACGACACATCAATATGTTGTAGCCAAAAGCATTAGACTTGTCTGAATGAAGACTTTTGCTTCTTTCTGTTTACTCTGTGCTCGATGACTGATGCCATGACTGTGAAGGTAATACCTATTGATAACTAAAAGACGGACAATCACTTCAAAAATTGGACTGTTCCTTTAAATAAATAAAAATCCTGATTGTTGCAGTGTAAGTAAGGCCAAGACACAATGGTTCACACACTGCTGGATTAGTCAACACACTTAATGCTGCTTAGAGACTTAATCATTGTAGCTTTACATATTTTATCCCTTTATGCCAAAACCCTTAAAATTAATTAAGGTGATGTGTCAGAGAATTTTTGGTCAAAGGTTAAGAATGCTTTTTATTGTGTTTATAATGTGGCTGAGATGGCTTAAAAACACATTTACCTCCCGACTTGAGAACGCATGGTGTCTGCTTGGCGTTATCACAGTGAGAACTCCATTCTTCATTTTCCTCCAGGAGAATGGAGGAGAATATTTTTGCTCCTTTAATGGAGCATTTTACATTAAACCATCTCTTCTATTAGGATCATCTTTAACATGATCTCATAGAAGTACAATAAGCTTTATTGTCATTGCACTGAAGAGCAACAAAATTACATTTCAGTACAGCCCATCCGAGAGAAACATAAACAAAACAGACATTGGGAGATGGAGGTGACTGAGGCTGCTGGCCTTGAGAGGTGCAGCCTTTTTTTTTTTCCAGATAAGGAAAAATAAACACGAGGGAGTGGAGGTGTAAAAATAAATAAATAAATAAATAAATAAATCAAATCTCACACTGTTCTGGATGGGACACAGTGTGAAAGTTGCACAAAAAAAGACCTCAGCACATAAAACAGCAACATATTGATGACATCGTAATACATGTATGCATGAGGAGGCTGATGAGGGCGGTGAGTTGTTCATGGACTCAGCCAGAAAGTTCCATAGTCCTGATAAAAATGGCACAGTGTCTATCAGTCAGCTCAACCCTGACACAGATCTACAGATGTCCTCAGGAGGTGAGCGATGGGCGGTGGGGGTGGGAGCAGAGCTTCTCGTTCACATAAACAACCAGGAGAAGTTTGAGATAGTTGGCCAATTCAAGGCTGAGTGGGGAAGCCAAATTCAGATAAACAATCATTTTGGGTCAGGCAGCCTCTGCTTGAATTTACATGTCTGCCTTCACAGTTCTGCTGGTACGTCTCACTGGCAATTCCAAGCAGCCAAATTTTGTGATCACACTGTCCGACTGAGCTTGTAGCCTTCTTCAAGGTCAATCCCTTCCCACCAGTGAGTCCCAGTAGCCGCAAGTGGCCTGCGAATCTCAGAAATCGTGTCCAGCTTATGGTTCAGCTCATGTAGCATCTGATTCTGAGAGCTTACCGCGCAGTACATTCCTTCATACAAGCAGGCAGCCTTACAATTGCTAGAACCACTGCTGCCGTCTTCCGAATTTGTTGATATGCCAGATACCCGCCAACTCCAATAAGCAGAAATCCGGTTATCATAAATCCAATTACCGTATTTCCGGTGTATAGGTCGCACCTTTTTATGGTTTTTTCAAGGCCTGCGACCTATACACCGGTGCGACCTATATATGGCTTGTTATCACTTTCGGTGAAACAAATTTTTAAATCCAGCTCATTTCACAATTACGTTCATTTATTAAGGAAAAGTTCAGCTCAGACATATATTTGCTATAATTTTTATCAAACAAATAATTGTTTTTAAGTGTTAATCTTCTTAAAAGCCTTGCTGTGCGCTCCTGTGGCAGACATTTGCAGCAGAGCTAAACGTAGGTGCGACCTATACACCAGTGCGACCTATCTAGGGATTTTTCCAATCTATTGGTGATAATTGGACAATGCGACCTATACACAGGTGCGACCTATACACCAGAAAATACTGTATGTACGTACATTGTACGTCACATTTCAGTACAGTCTGTCTGAGAGAGTGTCCCTTCAGGGCATGAGGGCTCTCCTTCGCCCTGTCTTCTTGTCAAGATTTTTTTTTCAATTGCGTTGAGAGACCAGCTCACCAGATCCATAATTTACAATTCGGAGGATATGTAGTGAGAGGCTCTGATAGGAATCACAAGCATAAAAGCAAAGCAGGAGGGAGGCAGAGCAGGAGGGAAAAGCGTCCGTTCTCGTCAAGAGCAAGCAGGGAAAAAATAAAATAAAATAAATAGCTGATGTATAATGATTTTATTACTCACAACCAGTGTGAAATGAACGTATTAATAGGTTACCATGATCAAATTAACTAACCGCTTTACACTAATTTCTTGTTCTCAGGTCATTTGCAAATATTTTTTTCTTCCAATAAAAAAATAAAATAAATGTAACTTTCATACAATTGTATTTCTGGTCAGATTACTTAAAATAATTTTTTAACACTTTATGTGTGCTAAACTAACCAGGCCCTCTACTGATTTGATCTTTAATGTACATGCACAAGAGTAGTTTAAAACTTTCATAACTAAAGAGAAAAAAATGCAGAAAGTATGTTTATCAAAATGTCAAAGTATTCTTTTCCAAACATGACCTTTCTTTTAGGCTATTACATGCCAGTAGACATCAGTGAGGCTGCATTTTTAAACATTCATCATGGAAGTCATGATTGAACACAACACACACACAGTCACACTTGGAGGCACAAGAACTTGCATCCCTAGCCTCACTGACTCCTGCCGCGATATGGCCCTCAGAGGACAGGCCTGCAATGCAGCATCTGAATGACTCGCACACACACATACACACACACATCGTGAGATGGCGGCATGTAAAGTGTTGGGTTCGTAGGAGGAAGACGAGGCAATAGAGAGCACTGTTATGAGAGTGCTGAAGCCTGATGAAAGGTGGAGGAGTGAGTAGGAGGAACATTAGTGGTAGGAGGTGGAGGTTGGTGAGGATGAGGAAGAAAACAGGTGGGAGGGACATTTTAAAGTGCTAAGAAATTCAACCAAAGGAGAAAGAGAAGCAGGTATGGAAAAGATAAATGGACTGCTTAATTGGCTTGGTGATTACATTGTGTGGCAGATTTTATTGCGGATGTTTTCACAGACAGTTTATATCAATCTAACTTCAACTTTACACAATGGTAACACGTTGTGTGTCAGTTCTGCATGGATATTGAAAAACAGCTTTCAAACTGCTCAGAATAAACTACCCGGTACTTGAATATGCAAGGACATTTTTAGGAGGCTTCTGATGGCTACATGAGGCCGCCATTTTATTTTGCTTTGCTAATTGTTGTAATTATTTTGAAGAGTTGTTATACAAGAACAGCCTGTAATTTGTGTATAGTCTACTGATAGCCAAGATAATTTATGCCAGTTTATAAAATCCTCCAAACAACACAAAGTGGCACAGTGTCACTTACTAGAAAGCAAACACTGTGAGTATTTTTGAGAAAATAAAGTCAGAAAACATGCCTGTTAAGCTGCCTCCTTTGCAAAAGAGATATGTGTGACAACATGATTAGCCTGGTTAAATAAAGGTTAATAATATTAATAAAATAAAAAAAGTCTAAAATAATAAAATATTTTTAAAATGTCCAATGTTTCACCGACTGTTAAAATAAATGTTACAAAAATAAAATAAATTTAAATGCATTTCTTTTTTAATATTAGTAATAATGAAAAGTAATAGACTACTTTTAGTCTATTCTCTAAATGAACAGATTTTAGTTTTAATGGAACGAGCATTCCTCTGAAGGCATTGAAGCGTGTGCGTGTTTTGTCTAGACTCCTCTGTTGTTGCTGTGTTTGTAGTATACCGTCCACTGACAGCAGAACCGTAGTTTGAACAGGAATTCTACTTTATCAGGTAAAGTGTGTTCTTCAGTTTTTCAGGTGAGTATTTTGGGCTCTCGGCAGTATAAATTTAGGGCTTTTCATGAAAGTGAAGTGGTAAGAGGACCTCATACTCCTATTTTACTTTTCCTTTCATATGGAGTTTTAGGCTTTCAGCTTTTTAGAAACACTCTTACAGACACAAATAGATTTGTTGGTACCCTAACACAATAATAATAATAATAACAATAAAATAATAAAACACATTTGATGTGACTTTTGGCAAAAAGTCAGAAACGTTTGGGCCTGTCGAGATGTTTTTTTTGTGCCAATTTTTGTGTGTTTTTCTGTGAATAGTGGAGCCCTCTTTGTTCTCATGAGTCACGATGCATTCAGGAAGTGATGTACTGAACCTTGAAGATGGTCTTGTAGTCTTTACCTTTAATATGGAATTCTAGATTATTTTTGTGTTTTCATGTGTGAAATACACGCCTGTAGTGCACATGTGGTTTAACACCTCTGCAGGAAATGTTGACATTAAATGGTAAATGGTAAATGGAGCTTACTTATATAGCGCTTTCCAGCCCCCTATGAGGGGCCCCAAAGCGCTTCACAGTACCAGCCATCCACCCATTCATTCACACATTCATACACCAGTAGCAGTAGACTGCCATGCAAGGCGCTGCCAGTCCTACCGGGAGCAACTTGGGGTTAAGTGTCTTGCCCAGGGACACAACGAGGTATGCAGTGACCGGGGATCGAACCCGAGACCTTCCGGTCCTGAGCCGGCTGCCCTGCCTCTACACCATCTCGGCCCCAGTCTCCCAAGAACTTCCACTCTGAGAGGAGGGTTGAGAAACCTCCAGATCCAAAGAGGGGTTTAGAGATTGGTGTCACGTAAATGAACAGGTGAGAGAGAAAGGTGCGGTTTCACTCAAAATACATGTCGTGTAAACGGCCCCTAATAAAAGTCAGACAGTTGAAAGCCTGACTATAATGCAAGGATGAATATATTTTAAAGGATATCAACAAATCTGTCCATACTGTTTTAGCATATCTTTGTAAAATAAAGAGCAAACTATTTTCTTTCACTGTTTTGTTGATCACATTTTAACTGCATTCAGATATACATTAGACAATTGTTTTTGACTGAATCCCCTTTCACAAGAAATTGAGCATTGATTCAATGAGCTGTAAGTGGACCAACACATTTAGTCATGTCTGGGGTTGCAGGTTAATTATACTAAAAGTTTTAGTGCTGTTGTGCACAGCTCTGCATGTCTGGTCAATAATCATTGTCACAGAGTGAATACTTACAGTATCAGTATTAATCAATGCCTTTCTGGCAAACTGCCACTGTCTCTTTGCCATTTACAACTCACCTGCTGTCTACTGCATTGCCCAGCATACAAATCAAATATTTTATGCTTTCATCTTAAAACATTATCTGAAAAATGTGCAGTTTATTGTTATTACATTCTTCAACTGCACCTTTAATTTATTTTTGAAGCCGGCTGTTATTCATTTTCTTTTTATAGCTTTTGTATATCAGAAGCTGAAACCAGGAGTGGTTCCTATTTGGTGCCCTGGGCGGGCAACCCCTCTGACTACTTCATTGCCTTTAGTAATTATAGTATAATATTTCTTTCCCAATGTAGTAGTTTGTTTTAGCAGAATTTCACTCTTCAAAACTGCAACATTGTCTGCTGAAAACCAAATGTGTTGTGCTAAGCAGCTAAACTAATGGATAGTAAGCCTATTGCAACAGAGTATACAGACTGCCTAACAGAACACCTTTCATGCTCCAAGAGGACACTAAATACGTATTTTTGCTTTTTTTCCCCCTCTTCTTCTTTTCCCTTTTTCCTTAATTGGACATCTGATGGATTTGACATGTTCTTGTCCATCTTCACTGTGCATAATGCCATGTGTGCCCAATATGAGTCAAAACAACTTAAGCCTGAACTAATTCACCTTCCTTGGAGTACAGATTTATTCATGTATCTTTTTTTTCTTCTTCAGCGTTTCACACAAATAAGCTGTGAATTATTGGTTATTTTCACAATACAGTAATATGAATGAACTCTTTGTTTGGGAGCAATAACTGGTGTGATTTGCATAGCGGTCAGATGCATCCATGGTCCAGCAAGGGAGACGAGAGAATCATGTGCAGAAGCTACACACCCTGTACATGGCGGAGAGAGCCCACTCCATGCAAATGAGCGATAGGAAACCAATATGTAGGCTAGACAGGCTATATGAAATAATGTTTTTTATTTTTTGAAAGGGAGAGCGGAGGCAGGGCCAGGTGGAGGCGGAGGCGGGTCTGGGCCCTCGTGCCTCCCTTGATGAGTTGCCGCCCTGGGAAGCTGCCTATATCGCCCATATCAGAAATCACCACTGGCTGAAACAATATGTTTGTTTTTTAATGTAGAACAACTGCAAGGCTTGGTTGCTGGCTATAGCCCCACTGCAAACCAAGTTTTGTTTTACACTAACAAGAAATAAGCATTTTCTCATAATCACATTGTGGCAATGCACCATGGTTATACCAATCACTTTGTGTCAGGGTTTAAGTCTGTAAGTGATTCTGGTTCCTTCATACACCGACATACACAAATGCATTTACATGCAGATCACCCACTGTATCATGCACAGTTCATCTGGTGTTCAGGAAGTCAGGCAACGCTATCTCAAAAGGCACCACTCGCAGCCTTATCCTGGGCACCAGTCTCAGACATCTGACTGGGTCTGGAAACCAGCCAACGCTCAAAGTGACCTTCATCACCAGACAGACAGCACACAGACAGCAGTCTCAGTTCTGCAATTTATGCCTCTTCGTATATTGGAAATTAGGTTTTATTAAAGAAAGTGAGCAACATATATTAATACTGACACTGACTAAATCATATACTTTGTGCTCACAAATACAAAAAGAAAATATTTCTGTAATGTGATCAATGAGGTGCCTGGTCTCAGTTTGAATTTTGTTCTTCTTGATCTGCTGTTCAGACTTAAGTCAAACAAACTCTTTGACCCCTCACTTTAAACAATAGTTTATTTTTCTTGAAAATATTTAAATCCTGTAAATTTAAACTAAATATTTAAATATTGTAAAGATGATGGATGGATGGATGGATGGATGGATGGATGGATGGATTTTGGAATTATGCTACTTCATAAACTGTATGTCTATAATGTCTCGGGACATGATTAAAATTTTGGACTATGAACTGCTCAGTAGGTTAACAACCAGAAATCCCAACAATCCCTGAGCTCCTATGAGGTGAGTCTAACAAAGAGAACCAGGATTAAAGTGATTTTGATAAATGTTTGATATGAAGATAAAAAGTTTTGTGAAGAAAGTGCGTTTGAGTTCAACAAAACAGTTTGTGCTTGCAAGAAGGAAACAGTCAATCCCTGGAGGCTCTTTGCAGAGGTTTAGGTAGGATGATGTGGATCAGGAAGAAACGAGAAGCACAAGATCACTCAGACATTGTAACAACTCCTAGTATGCTAGAGCCAGCTTGTCTTTTGAGGTTAACAAGATTATTTATAGCTAACCTTCTGTTAGCAAGATTCAAGAGATCATTTACTGTACAATAAATCATCATATCAACAAAGAGCATCATGTGATGACGATCATCATAACAATAAAGATCATTAAGAATGTAAAAACAAGAGGATAGTATTTGTATAGAGATTCAACCTTCCAACAAGATGGACCTAACTAATGAAACCTATTTTTTAGCATTAACAATACAGAAATATCATATTTTAAAATCTATCAAATGGCATCTGCCTCATACATAATCACAAACTTCCCAAGTTATGCTGACATCTATACTGTACTTTTGTATTACAAATTTGTTTAATAATATTATGGACCTTTTATTATCCAACACATTTGTACACTGTCTTAAATTATTAACAACAAATAGCATGCTTATTTGGGTTGTGGTTTTTCATAAATAAATTTGGCAGCACGGTGGCGCAGTTGGTAGAGCGGCTGCCTCTCAGCAAGAAAGTCACCAGATCAAATCACAGCCAGGTGGGGGGTAGGGGCATTCTGGGTGGAGTTTGCATGTACTCTCAGTGCATGCGTGGTTTCTTCGGGTACTTCAGTTTCCTCCCACAGACCAAAAACATGCATGTTAGGCTGATTGGTGACTATAAATTGTCCCTAGGTGTGAGTGAGAGTGTGAATGGTTGTTTGTCTCATTTGTCTCTATATGTGTCCCTGTGATGGATGGGAGACCTGTCCAGGATGTCCCTCGCCACTTGCACAGTGACTGCTGGACATGGACACCAGTGACCCACCGCGACCCAAAAAGGAAGAAGATGGTAAAGATAATGGATGGATAAATTTGACATTAACTTTGTTAACCCATTAAGGTATCGTATTTGTTTCTTTTCCCAATAGGTATGCTGTTTTCATTAGTCAAATAAATTTACCGTACTCAGAGTTGGAGGCATTACATTTATTATATTGGCTTGCCATTTATAGAAGATATTTACTGTTGGAAAATTATAGGAATATTGTGTTTAATATGACAAAATTATAAATCAAAGTATCTTTACCTTTTTTATATAAATTTATGTTACTAAAATTCCATCCATCCAATTATCTTTACCCACTTCTTCCTTTATGGCTCATGGCGGTCGTTGGTGCCCATATCTATCAGTCACTGTGTGAGAGGTGGAGGGCACCCTGGACAGGTGTCAGTCCATCACAGGGCTAGTGCTAAAATAACGTATTGACGACATACTGTATATGAAAGTATGCTTTCAAGGTTTTGTTTTTCCACACTACGCTATCATCATTCTATCTCTTTCTAATCTGAACTTCTAAATTCGGCTACGTAGTTTTTAAGGATAGTGTCGGTAGGTTTGGGTAAAATGTGAATGTAGTGGGCACTGCTCATTGTAGCTTTGCCTTGCACACAGGCTGCAGTTATTGACTCGTTTTCTCCATTTGGCTTTCCTTCCGTCTCTAGATCTCTGTGGACTGCAGAACTAAATGACAAAATGTTCCTTCACAAACAGTTCAGGTACTACTGTCGTTCTGCAGAACCTCATCCTAAGCTTTTGTTTATGGTTAGACTGCTGTAAATTGAATGGGCTCATGCAACTAATGTGAGACTCAAACTGCTTCAAATATCCATTAAGAAAAAGGAGCAAGCAACTAAAATTTACACTAGTAAAATCAATTTTTTTTCTTATACCAGTACCTAAAATGGTCTTAATTGAGAAACAAAATGCAAATTAGGAACATTTTCTACTTTATTCCCTTGTTTTTAGTATTTTAACATGTCACAATCTTTTGAAACAACATAAAAATAATCACTAAAAGTTGTTTTTTGTCTTCTCAGTTGGTTATGTGGGCTTGTCTTTATTTTTTTCTTTTGTTTTTGTGTTAGCTCCTCTTTTTGCTGTTTTGATCAATAGTTTGCTTTTGTCATGGGGTTTTATACTGTACATAGGACCCTCATTTTATGTACCACATTGTTTCCACTAAAGCATAACGGTACAAACCACAATATCTTTAAAACATACATTAAGTTACTTGTTTTTTTAATATGTGTCTTTGTGTTTTCAGGTTTCAATTCCACAATAGTTCCATGATTCAGTTTATCCAATGATGGGTTTGATAATTAATCAGAGCTCACCTTTATTCTCCTTAGTCTTGCTTGAATGCAAAAAAAGAGAGAAAGAAATCCAAGATCTGCTCTTTTCTTTTTAGATTTCTACCTTACCCACTGGCTATATGAGTCATTACCCAGCACACACAAATCAATAGGGTTTTGTACAGTGGTTGCCATCTGCCTGCCAACAGCCAAGGACAGTGATTCACCACATACACACAAACTCACGCAGGCACAGCTGTACTTTGAGAACTGTTGCCAGTGAAGCACAGAGCTGCAGCGGGGATTATGACTGACAGAAAGAGATTTTGTTTAAAAGTGACTGATGCGGTGTGTCCTAACGCCAAATTTACACTTCATGCGTTCCGGCTCCGCCCCGCTCCGCTCCGCGGGTTGCAGCTGAGCGTTTCAAGTCCAGTTTACACTACCTCCGCTCCACTCCGGTCCGCCTGGATGCGCCGCTCCGAGACGCATGCGCGGGAATTGCGAGATCGCGTGATAAATCAAGTGATAAATAAGGAAGTCAGAACAAAACAATTCATTCGGTGGAAGAAGGAGAACAACAGTAGAGACTGGCGTAGTCATAAATGATAGTTTGACAGCATTTTTGTACAAATAAATCCGTATAGAGCTAGGATTAGTCCGCCCGTGGTGATTTTATTTTGTAAATACGGATGTTGTGCTCGTTCCTTTTCCTGTTGGTGCGACGTAATCTTTAAAAGTTGACTCCGGCACAGCTCCGGCGTCCGGCAGAAATAGGATCTGTTCTAATTTTGACGGACTGCCGTCCGCTCGCCGACCGCCGTGCGGAGCCAGTGTAAACGCTCTCATTGATTATAATGGGTGCGTATTTGCTGCGGAGGTCGGACCGGAGCGGGGCGGAGCCGGAACGCATGTAGTGTAAATTTCGCGTAATGTTTATGCACTGTCTCCTTTATGTAATATAACTGTTAATAACAGACATAGTGGCTAGGCCTCCCATTTTCACCTTTCATTTCTGCTTGTCTCTTTCCCAGAAGTCAAGACCCCATCCCATTTGCCCAACCTTGACGGCTGCTAGCTAACACCAGCATGGCAGACAGTCGACAACCAGAAGACGATGCCCCCCAGTGGGACCCATCAGGAGGACAAGAACCAGGTGGCACACACGGAGCAAATGGCTACTCCTCCTCAGCTTACAGGACCTGCCAGCCTGGCGGAGCCCACACGGCCACAGCTGCTTACACAGGAAGGGAGAACGGCTTTAACGGGGAGCTAACTGGAGCTCATGCTATAACTGCAGGTAATATATCCTTCATTTTTGGGTTTCATAAATTTATAGTTTTACACAGATGCAATAATGTATGATTTTTTTTTTATCTCCGAGAAATGGTTACAATTCAGCATGTATTGTAAACAAAGGTCGTGTTGGATGAAAGCTGTAAATCAGCCTGAATGATAAAGGGAGTTGAGAAAAAAAATGTTAGAAATTTAATTTTTGCTGGAAACTATTTAAACAGGTATCCAATAAATTTGGCTTTTAAAATCAGTGTCAAGAGGACAGAGGGCAGTGAGATAAAAGAAAGTCAACATTTTTACTTCACACCACATTTTCTCCCACATTTAGCCTTTTTTCAGTGTCATTTCTGTTTAATTCAAAGGGAAATACAGTAGTCCCTCGATTAGTTTTGACAATAAAGTTGACTTTGACTTTGACTTTTGATTATCACGGGGTTTACATTCCACACATTCATTTCATTTCATTTATTCATTTATATAGCACTTTACACAACCACGGTGGTGGTGACCAAAGTGCTTAACAAAAAACAGTGCAGTACTTAAAAAGACAGATTAAAAATCAAGAAAAACACAACATAAAAGATAAGTGAAAACCCGTGAAATAGGAATGCTATATTTATTTTAGTATTTATAGCCTATATTTTAAGGCTTTATAAACCCTTACTCTTACAACGTTCTTAACATGTTATAAACTCTTAAACCTGTGTAATTTTAACAACTCATGTACAAAGTATATGTACTGTACAGTAGTGCAAACTTTTACTCACCAGCTCTACAGACCAGCAGCTCAATTCCAGTCGGGCTTGGTTCTAGTTCTGCAGTAACGAAGTCCACCACCCCCTCCAGGTTGATGTGCCCGTGAATAATTGAGCTTCAGGATTATTTGCGACTTTCCTGCCAGTTCTGTGAGCTTCATAGATAGATCATTACTTCTGACTTTGCATTGCAAAACTTTCCCCCATTTTGGCAGAATTAATCAGCCAGAAGCACTGTTGGCTTCTGGGTAGTGTAGTTCTTTTGCCTGACATTACAAATGGGTTTATTGAAAGAAAGCTACAAAATGGCGGCACCTGTTCTTGGTTTATTTTTATTTTTTCATTAACTTTTTATCTTGTACTATCCCAATCATGTGAGTAATATTAAAGTTGAGAATTGTGTATCATGTACAAGCTTTTGTTGGAAAAACTGCAAAAGAGCGAGTCCGCGAAAGTCGAACCTCGAAGTAATGAGGGACTACTGTATTTTCCTCTCATATTTATCTTTGATGTTATGATACACAAAGTTACTTTGCAATTGTCAACTATGAAAAAGTCACAGTCTGTGTCTGAGTTATTATACCCACGTTTTATGTTATGCACAACAAAGTCTGCAAAACACCTTCATATTGTTGGCTTTTTATTACATAATGCCAAATGGGAGTCATGAGATGATTTCTAGTACCCAAAAAACAAAACAAAACAAAAACGTAAAAACTAAAAATATATAATAAAAAACAAATCATTTAAATTTTTTATTTTTATTTTTTTACTTCAGCTAGTTATAGCTGAGGTCACACGTCTCTTCCATTGTTATTTTATGGGTTCTTAGCTGAAATGTTTGGGG
>JBBPBX010042561.1:0-16323 GCA_038048925.1 Garcialebias charrua
ACAACACATGTGAATCTGCCAGTCAGCCAAAATGTTGCAGAAGGTGTAGCCAAGACATTTGTGCTCAGTAAGTCATGATACCTTAGTATTATTTATTGATTTAATTGCTTGTGGTATGAAAGAAAATTTTGTTCTGTTTCTTGAGAATAAAGGAAGGCCGTACCTTCGCCCTGAAGGAAGCAGCTCAAATGAAATTATATGTTGTAATGTACATATATATATATATATATATATATATATATATATATATATATATATATATATATATATATATATATATATATATATATATATATATATATATATATATATATATAATATATATATATATATATATATATATATATATATATATATATATATATATATATATATATATATATATATATATATATATATATATATATATATATATATATATATATATATATATATGTATATATATATAATATATATATATATATATATACAGGTAGTCCCCGAATTACGAGCGCTCTGATCTGCGAGGTTCCAGACTTACGAGCTGCGAATTTTTGGAAAAAACGAAAAAAATACTGAGTTTTCATGTGTTTTTTCACTACAGTTAGCAAGTTAAGCATATAAACACACGTTTCCGATCATTTTTATGCACTCAAAAGTAGTTTTTAGATGAAAAT
Source organism: Garcialebias charrua (assembly GCA_038048925.1). Taxonomy (NCBI): domain Eukaryota; kingdom Metazoa; phylum Chordata; class Actinopteri; order Cyprinodontiformes; family Rivulidae; genus Garcialebias; species Garcialebias charrua. The sequence goes on from JBBPBX010042561.1 coordinate 657, forward strand.
AGAGTGTTTTTAGGTGCGCTGGCGAAATTTACGAGCGGACTTCCGGGTTGAATTTTTGGAAAAAACGAAAAAAATACTGAGTTTTCATGTGTTTTTTCACTACAGTTAGCAAGTTAAGCATATAAACACACGTTTCCGATCATTTTTATGCACTCAAAAGTAGTTTTTAGATGAAAATAGAGTGTTTTTAGGTGCGCTGGCGAAATTTACGAGCGGACTTCCGGGTTGAATTTTTGGAAAAAACGAAAAAAATACTGAGTTTTCATGTGTTTTTTCACTACAGTTAGCAAGTTAAGCATATAAACACACGTTTCCGATCATTTTTATGCACTCAAAAGTAGTTTTTAGATGAAAATAGAGTGTTTTTAGGTGCGCTGGCGAAATTTACGAGCGGACTTCCGGGTTTACGAGAGAAATGGCGGCCGTTCCAAATTACGAGATTTCCGGTTTACGAGCGCCTCCTTGTGACGGATCTCGCTCGTAAATCGGGGAATACCTGTATATATATATATATATATATATATATATATATATATATATATATATATATATATATATATATATATATATATATATATATATATATGTATATATATGTATATATATACAGTATATATATATATTTTTTTTATGTATATGTAAGTACTGTATAAAATCACACTTACAGTATGTCAGAACACAACCTGTCTCTGCATAACATTTTCCACATGTGAATCTGTTACAAGCGCCATCAGCCAAGCCAATTAGATTGGAATGTTTGCCATTCTTTAGCAAACAATGGACACAAGTCCCCCAGCATATCCCCCCCAAATGCATTCTCCTACTACAAAAGCCTTCACATTTACATAGAAGGAAAAAGTTTCCAGGCATGCTTACTCAAGGATTACAAATTCCTAAAAAAAAAGAGCCATTTGGCTGGGCTCTGGTAAAGATGGTACTGATTTAAATATCCTGGGATTTCCAGTGTTAAGCATAAGGGTGTCCATGTGCTCTTGGCACCAGGACACCCTAGGTCGCAGTTTGATGATCGACTTTGTTGTCGTCTCATCTGATCTGCGGCCGCATGTCTTGGACACTCGGGTGAAGAGAGGGGCGGAGCTGTCAACTGACCACTACCTGGTGGTGAGTTGGCTCCGATGGTGGGGGAGGATGCCGGTCAGACCTGGCAGACCCAAACGTATTGTGAGGGTCTGCTGGGAACGTCTGGCAGAGTCTCCCGTAAGACGGAGCTTTAACTCCCACCTCCGGGAGAGCTTTGAACACGTTCCGAGGGAGGCGGGGGACATGGAGTCCGAGTGGGCCGTGTTCCGCGCCTCTATTGTCGAGGCAGCTTATCGGAGCTGTGGCCGCAAGGTTGTTGGTGCCTGTCGTGGTGGCAACCCTCGAACCCGGTGGTGGACACCGGCAGTGAGGGATGCTGTCAGGCTGAAGAAGGAGTCCTATTGGGCCTTTTTGGCTTGTGGGACCCCGGAAGCAGCTGATAGGTACCGGCAGTCCAAGCGGCATGCGGCTCGGGTGGTTGCTGAGGCAAAAACTCGGGCGTGGGAGGAGTTCGGAGAGGCCATGGAGAATGACTTCCGTACGGCTTCGAGGCGATTCTGGTCCACCATCCGGCGTCTCAGGGGGGGAAAGAGGTACGCGACCAACACCATTTATGGTGGGGGTGGCGTGCTGCTGACCTCAACTCGGGATGTTGTGAGTCGGTGGGCGGAATACTTCGAAGACCTCCTCAATCCTACTGGCACGTCTTCCACTGAGGAAGCGGAGCCTGGGGACTTTGGGTCGGGTTCTCCGATCTCTGGTGCTGAGGTCGCCGAGGTGGTTAAAAAGCTCCGCGGTGGCAAGGCTCCGGGGGTGGATGAGATTCGCCCGGAGTTCCTTAGGGCTCTGGATGTTGTAGGGTTGTGTTGGCTTACGCGACTCTGCAATATCGCGTGGACATCGGGGGCAGTTCCCTTGGATTGGCAGACTGGGGTGGTGGTTCCCCTATTCAAAAAGGGGGACCGTAGGGTGTGTTCCAACTATAGGGGGATCACACTCTTAAGCCTCCCTGGTAAGGTCTATTCAGGGGTTCTGGAGAGGAGGGTCCGTCGGATAGTCGAACCTCGGATTCAGGAGGAGCAGTGTGGTTTTCGTGCTGGTCGTGGAACACTGGACCAGCTCTACACCCTCAACAGGGTCCTGGAGGGTGCGTGGGAGTTTGCCCAACCAGTTTACATGTGCTTTGTGGACTTGGAGAAGGCATTCGACCGCGTCCCTCGGGGGGTTCTGTGGGGGGTACTCCGGGAGTATGGGGTACCAGGCCCTTTGATAAGGGCTGTTAGGTCCCTGTACGACCGGTGTCAGAGCTTGGTCCGCATTGCCGGCAGTAAGTCAGGCTCGTTTCCGGTGAGAGTTGGACTCCGCCAAGGTTGCCCTTTGTCACCGATTCTGTTCATAACTTTTATGGACAGAATTTCTAGGCGCAGCCAAGGTGTTGAGAGGATCCGTTTTGGTGACCTTAGAATCGCTTCTCTGTTTTTTGCAGATGATGTGGTCCTACTGGCTTCATCAGTTCGTGATTTACAACTTTCACTGGAGCGGTTTGCAGCCGAGTGTGATGCGGCCGGGATGAGGATCAGTTCCTCCAAATCCGAGGCCATGGTCTTGAGCCGGAAAAGGGTAGCATGCCCTCTCCGGGTCGGGGAGGAGGTCCTGCCCCAAGTGGAGGAGTTTAAGTATCTCGGGATCTTGTTCACGAATGAGGGAAAACTGGAGCGTGAGATCGATAGGCGGATAGGTGCAGCGTCCGCAGTGAAGCGGGCGCTGTACCGGTCTGTCGTGGTGAAGAGAGAGCTGAGTCAAAAGGCAAAGCTCTCAATTTACCGATCGATCTACGTTCCCACCCTCATCTATGGTCATGAGCTTTGGGTTATGACCGAAAGAACAAGATCTCGGATACAAGCGGCTGAAATGAGTTTTCTCCGCAGGGTGGCTGGACTCTCCCTTAGAGATAGGGTGAGAAGCTCAGTCATCCGGGAGGGACTCGGAGTAGAGCCGCTGCTTCTCCACATCGAGAGGAGCCAGTTGAGGTGGCTCGGGCATCTGGTTAGGATGCCTCCTGGACGCCTCCCTGGTGAGGTGTTCCGGGCATGTCCCACCGGGAGGAGACCCAGAGGAAGACCCAGGACGCGCTGGAGGGACTATGTTTCTCGGCTGGCCTGGGAACGCCTTGGGATTCCCCCGGAGGAGCTGCTCCAAGTGGCTGGGGAGAGGGAAGTCTGGGCCTCCCTACTTAGGCTGCTACCCCCGCGACCCGACCCTGGATAAGCAGAAGAAGATGGATGGATGGATGGATGAAACTCATAAATCACATAGATTCACTACACAAAGTGAAATATTTCAAGCCTTTATTTGTTGTAATTTTGATGATTATGGTTTACAGATAATGTCAAAACAAAGTTCAGTGTCTCAGGAAAGTATAATATTGTAAAGAGGTTGAATATGGTAAACTCCTGGTGTCCCACCCTAATCAATCAATCAATCAATCAATCACCTTTATTTTACCAGGTAGAGCCCATTGAGATCGAGATCTCTTTTACAAGGGTGACCTGGTCAAGAGGTCAGCAGCACACGTCACATGGTAATTGACAATAAACATTTGCATTTATCAAAAAAGAAAATAAAGAAAACTGCAATCACAGTAAACAGATGTTGACAGTTCAAAACCAACAGGATATGACAGATTTCTATATACATTATATACAAAACAAGCAGACAGACATCGGTTGGGTAGATAAAGTTAAAAAATCAACAATGCCATGTAAATTGCACAAGTAATGTTTAGAAACATCTGCAATGGTCAAGTTTCTTGATGACATTTTCTACTACGGTTGACATAAAGGATCCAGGAGAGATGAATGTTGATAGTTTCAGATCTTTCTGTAAGTTGTTCCAGGCTGAGGGGACGGCGAAGCTGAACGCTCTTTTTCCTAGTTCAGTTCTGACAGGAGGAACTGACAGGAGGACTAAATCGTTAGAGCGCAGGGAGTAATGACTGTGTGATGTTTGTATTAAGGAGGTGAGGTATGACGGGACTAGGTTTAGGAGGGTCTTGTAGATGAAGGATATCCAGTGAGTGTATCTGCGAGTGCTGAGAGATGACCAGCCAGATTTTACGTAAAGCTCACAGTGATGAGTGCGATAACTGGAGTCAGTAATGAACCGAAGGGCACCGTGGTAAATGGAGTCTAAGGACTGTAGGTATTTTGATGCAGCACTCATGTACAGCACGTCACCATAATCTAGTATTGGCATGAATGTTGCAGCTACTAATGTTCTCCTGGCTTTGCATGAGAAGCAGGATTTGTTTCTGAAGAAGAAACCTAGCTTCAGTTTCAGTTTAGTGGCCATTTTTGCGATGTGGGTTTTAAATGACAGTTCATTGTCAATGTTGAAACCTAGATATTTGTAGGTGGAGACCATTTCTATTTGTTTTCCCTCTTGGGTTCCAATTTGAGGTGGGTTCTCTGGTTGCTGCTTTCTGTTGGATAATCAGCTGATTCACTCCAGACATGAGCTGCAAATGTCTCGTTCCTCAAGTCGAGCCACTCCTGAACCAGAGACAACATCAGAAGTTTCCACAGTCAGTGATGGTTTGGGTCCATGTCCTCTGCTGGTGCTGGTCCAGTGTGTTTTCTGAAGTCCACAGTCAGACGCTTCTGGTTCAGGAGTGGCTCGACTTGAGGAAGTCTAGGATTCATCTGTGCACAAGTTTCTAATATGATCACAATATTCTAATTTTCTGAGACACTGAATTTATTTTTTCATTCTCTGTAAACCATAATCATCAAAATTACAAGAAACAAAGGCTTAAAATATGTCACTCCATGTGTAATGAATCTATGTAAGAAAAGAGTTTGACTTTCTGAAATGACTGACAGATGTTGATTCCCATTGTTGATTGGAAAAGTCTTAAACACAACTTTATCTTTGCTCTCCACCAGATAGACTAAACATCTGGGCAGTTGCATTGGTCTAATGTTATCACCTACATCGGAGCACTTTCCTGTTGCTCAATTCTCTGCTCTTATTTCCTTTTTGGACAGAAGCACCATTGTTTGACCAAACCCTGTTAGTTTTCTCACTTTTCAAACATACAGTTGCAAAAAAGCGTCCACCATGGGAAAGGATGCAAGAATAACTGAAGGATAAGAAACACAAGTGAAATGGGAATTTTAAACATTGTTGTCACGGCTCTGTCACAATGCTCTGGTGCTCCACATGATTCCCATCAGCCATTGGAGCGGGGGGGGGGGGGCATGAAAAGTTGAGGTTTGGCTTGAAGCTTTAGGCTGACACTATAACAGTCATGTGTTCATGTAAAATGGGCAAATCTGGTTTCATTTTGTAATTTGTACACTGTAATGCAGTAGGATGTTTTTTCACTAAAGTGCTTGACCAGCCTGGTGCCAGAGCCTGTTCTTAACTGGTTCCTTAGAAATAAAGACAAGGACCTGTTTGGTTTCCCACGTCTCCTCTAGCTGATGATTAATCCTCGCTCTGTTGTATTCTGAGATTTTACAGAGAATCACAGAGCAGAGACGGCTCGCAGGGTTCACTCCCGTCGGTTTTATAAATTGATCAGATCTGGGAGCTTTGCTGCCAACAGGAGTTATACACAGTGTTCAGACAGGCTCCTTAAACACCAGCTGGTTAGATCAGGAGCCAAAAATGTTGCTACATGGTGCTTTAAACATCTTTAACAATATGACTGAAGACGTGGTTGTGAAGACGTGGTGCTCTAAACTGCTTTCACTACACGATTGCAGTGTTTCCCCTAGTTAACTTGCCTTGGCGGGGTGCTCATCTCATCGGAGACATGTCTGAGTGCAACTTGTACCAACAGTTTTTGAGCATGGGGATGTGGGGGCTCATTCAGCACGAGAGAAGAGGCGCTTTTAGCTTTTTAGCTAGACAGCTTGTATTTTGTGCCGCTAGCTTATGCCTCATCCTCACCTAAAGCATATCGCGCCTCCAAAAATCTCCAAACGCACTGTACTGGCTGCTTGTCAACAGATGACTGTCCTCATCTAACGCGTCTGCAGTGGGAGGAGGAGCGTGTTGGTCCTCTTCCGGTGGGGTGTTTGTTTATTTCCGGTCTCAGAAAAATGGCGGACGCAATACGAAGAATTGCCTTGTTGTACTTAATCTACAAAGCAGCAACACGCAGACGCCGTGCACAACGATGATTCTGGATTCACCCCACATTAGAGAGACCTGTCCAGGGCGTCCCCCGCCTCTCACACAGTAACTGCTGGACATGGGCACCAGTGACCCCCACAAACCAAAAAGGAAGAAGCTGTTAAAGATGGTCGGGCGGACGGACGGACGGATGGATGGATGGATGGATGGATGGATGGATGGATGGAATCTAAACTAATTCAAAGTTTTAAACATTGTGCTCTTTGAACATTTTTATGAGTTGTTGGTCTCTGAGAGCTCGTGCTCCTAAAAAACAAACAACAAAAACAATAAAATGTTCTTTGCCCTGGCCCAGCAGAGTTGGTGCCAGTTTTTTGGAACTATAGCCAGTTTATTGATGAGCTTGATCATAAGTTACTATCATGTATTACATTGGTCCCTCGTTTATAGTGGGGGATTCGTACCCTGGCTGAAGATAAGTGCAAAACTGCAAAGTAGGAATAGTAGTAAAAGTAGTGAGTAGTAGTTTTATTTTAGTTTTTAGTTTTATTTTATATTTTATTTTAGTATTCATATATATATGTAGCACCCCACTGCTCTGTCCGCCAGTAACTGGGGCAAGAACTTAAACTCACTGGTGGGGTGGCTATTTGGGTTCGTTAAGTTCTGGTAGATACCACACAGGTTTACCTATGTTGAGTAAATTCTTACTCACCTAATTACCATACACACCTTTAATGTAACATAAATCACTCCAGACAACCAACTAACTGAACAGTTTCTTTTAATAAGAACTTAGAAAAATAACTCTTCCACCACATGAAGCTGCACAATACCCCAAAATGATGTAAAACAACAATAAAGTATGGTCTTCAATTCTCATTTGACATGTTCCCCAAAAAAAATAAAACCAATACTGTAAAGCACTTTTTCTCACTTTAACTTTGTGTTTTTGTTTTTTATTAAAGCTCCTTTCTCTTCACCATTGTTGTAATATAACCAGAATTCAATTTTTGTCACTAACAGAACTCCATAAATTTAACGTAACTGTACCGTTCTAAACCAATATCACACACGGGCCCCACTCACACACACACACCAACACAACCCGGTACCGGTAATATGCTTGCGTTGCAGGCCTGATGAAGCTAGGGTGCGCTGTCGTCGTGGAAATCCTCTTCTCCCCCGTTTAGACATCCAACACCAACCTGCGCTCCTCAGTAATGTCCTCTCCGTCGTCAAAGTTGCTTTGTGAGTCCAATTTCTTTTAGAACTCAGCCACCTGATTTGCAGGACTACTTTTTAGTCTCACAAGAGCAGCGTCGCCATGTTGACGCTTTTCTCTGGCCACTTTGGATCAGCCGCACTGTCCTCGGATCAGAAGCAGTTCTCCTCTGCCTTTCTTCCCTCAGACACTTCTGCAGGTTTCCTATACTCTTTGTACTGTATAGGTTTACTTGTGACTAAAACAGTTCACTTTGTTCTCCCACCTCAACGTCTGCTGTCGTCTTAGCAACAATCTCCATCCGTTCTTTTTCTTTTTCTTTCCCGCCTCTCCTTTCCTCTTCTTCCCATCAACCCCCTGTCCCGTTTTTCTCTATGTTGCGTTCACTTGTCCTTCGTTAACCGTACTACTTTCGTAGATAGGACGTTCAATACAGTCTTTAAAATAATGAGGTAAATGATTAAACAATAATACACTTGTTTAAGTAAACAAGTCTCCTCGAGAAAAGCTTCAGCTTTCATATATTTCTCTCGTTACAACAGTAACCGCTCCCTGCATGTATAATCACTCAGTTTAAAAAAATATACAAGAACAATAATACAAGCTTCTCACTTATATTTTCTGTATACATTCAACCAACCTTGTAAAAATTTTGCAAATGTTAAAAGGCCTTAAATGCATGGGTTTTTCTTTTCTTTTTATGTTTTTAAAAAGAAACCAGGGGCTACACCCTCCCCCTTCTAAACTGTTTGATGCCCCTATCAAACATCAATTACATAACCCAAACAAAAGTAGGGAACTGTGGTAGGCTAAAACTAACACAGTTAGGACATAGCGCCATAGAGTGACACCATACAGTAGAACAAGAAGGATGTCTTGGTACCTTGAAGGTTCCACTTCCAAGAAACACCCCACAACTAACAGCACTTACTGGCTGATCTGATGGTTGTCCTAGTTCATCATAACTTAATCTTATGACTGGTTTCTTCACTCGCCTAGGACGTTCTATAATAATCTGTTCTCTCTCACCTACTACCTCATCACTTTCCATCTCTTCCCCTCCTAAATCTAGGTCAGAGCAGAGCAGTGAGTCTTGAAGGTTAGGTGAGTTGAGACTTAGTTCAGCATCATCAATAGTCTTGTGGGGCGAGGTAATCTGAACTTCACTTGTGACTGAAGAGGGTTCTTTAGCTTTCCTCTCTGATGGCCTCAAAAGTTCTCTCAGGTTGACTTCTAGTGGGACTGTCGTGTTCACCTCTTCATATTCAGAATCAGAAGAGAGTGTGACATCTTCTTGAGCAACAGCCTTGGCAGACTCAGACTGTCTCTGTTGCCTCCTAGTGACAGGTTTCCGCACTTGCTCTGGCTCGTCATCAGCTGGAATTCGGACAAGATGACCAATGGGTAACAGGTGGTTGCGATGCACTGTTTTCTCAACCCCAAGTCCTCTTTCTGGTTTCACCTTGTAGACTGGCAAGTTAGGCATTCTTTCCAAGACAATGTATGGCACTGTCCTCCATCTCTCTTTCAACTTATGTTTACCGGTGACACCAAAGTTTCTCAGAAGCACACGATCTCCTTCTTCTAAGATCTGCTCTTTCACATGTTTGTCATGTGCCTTCTTGTTTCGTTGATGATTTTTGTCTGCAGCTTTTGTAGCGAGGTGGTAAGCTTGTTCCAAATCCTTCCTCAGTTTTGAAACATATTGGTGGTAAGTTGGGCCTTTCCCGTTTTCGTCTGATACTCCGAAACAGATGTCCACAGGAAGACGAGCCTCCCTTCCGAACATTAGTAGATAGGGGGAATATCCGGTTGCCTCGTTCTGGCTGCAGTTATAGGCATGCACCAACTGGCTGATTTTCTGACTCCATCTCTGTTTCTGAATGGGACCCAGAGTCCCGAGCATGGACAACAACGTTCGATTAAATCTCTCAGGTTGAGGATCTCCCTGAGGATGGTAGGGAGATGTTCTGGACTTTCGGATCCCCAACATCCTCAGTAAATCTTGGATCAGTTTGCTTTCAAAATCACGTCCCTGATCGGAATGTATCCGTGCAGGAAGTCCATAGTGAACAAAGAAATGTTCACACAGAATCTTCGCCACTGTGGATGCTTGTTGGTCTTTAGCCGGAAATGCCTGAGCATACCTTGTAAAGTGATCAGTCACCACAAGGATATTAGCATATCCTCTCAAATCAGGCTCGAGTGAAAGAAAGTCAATGCAGACCAGATCTAGCGGTCCCCGGCTGGTGATCTGATGTAAAGGAGCTGCTCGCTGTGGCAGAGCTTTACGGGTAATGCATCTACCACATGTTTTCACATACTGCTCCACCTCTGACCCCATCTTAGGCCAGTAGAATCTGTTACGTATCAGCTCCAACGTCTTTTCCACTCCAAGATGACCCGACTCATCGTGTAGGGACTTGAGTACCATGGGAACATATTTTCGGGGTAGAACCAGCTGCAGCACTTCTGTACTAGGTGGTTTATTAATCTTTCTGTGGAGCAATCCATCTACCAACACAAGCTTACTCGCCTCTCTGTGCAGACAAATGGCTCCATGGTCAGTACACTTTTCAGATGAGAATGTTGGCCCTTCATTTAAAGATTTTTTGACCAGTGAAATCATTGGGTCGTGGTCTTGTGCCATAATCAGATCTGCTCGGCTGATCTGGGTTAAACAACCAAGATCCAGTCGGGTTGGAAACACATAGCATTCTGGCATGGCAGTGGGAGGGACACATAGAGATTCTGCACAGCTAACTGATTCAGTAGACTGGTCTCTGGATACCTGCTTGCAGAGGGCTCTAACATTGTCAGGTGTTAAACTCTTGAACTCATCTCTGTCATCAGGAACAGGGTTTCGCGATAACGCGTCTGCATCAGTGTTGTTAGAACCTGGTCGATACTGCAGAGTAAAGTTGTAGGTGGAAAGAGCTGCGAGCCAGCGATGACCTGTGGCATTCAGTTTGGCAGTGGTGAGTATATATGTAAGGGGGTTGTTATCTGTCCTTACAACAAACTCTGCACCATACAGGTAATCGTGGAATTTATCTACCACAGCCCACTTGAGTCCCAGAAACTCTAGCTGATGCACTGGATAGTTTTTTTCAGAAGAACTGAGCTTTCTGCTGGCAAAAGCGACCGGCCTCAGTCCTTCAGGATGCTCTTGGTTTAGCACCGCCCCCAAACCATGAAAACTAGCATCTATGTGCAGTACATAGGGCTTTGATGGATCAGCGAACGCTAACACAGGCGCTTGGGTGAGGCATTTTAGGATCTGTTGGAAAGCCTCTGTACAGCTCCCATCCCATCTTTCTCCAAAATGTTCACTGACTTTATAGTAGGTTTTCCCGGGAGACTTTGCGGATTTCCATTTCTTTTGAGTTGGCGGATATCCTTTACACAGTTCAGTTAGTGGTCTAACAATAATTGAATAGTTTTTGATGAAACGGCGATAATATCCACAAAATCCTAGAAAGGACTGGAGTGATGGAAGGTCAGTGGGTTCTTTCCAGTGGGCAACTGCCTCCACCTTGCTGGGATCTGTAGCAATGCCTCGTTCTGACACTACGTGTCCAACGTATGTCACTTGGGGTCTGCAAAACTGGCATTTATCAAGTGACAGTTTCAATCCAATTTCGCCTAAACGGTCAATGACTTTGAGGAGTCTTTGCTCATGCTCCACCAAAGTTTTCCCAAAAACGATCAGGTCATCAAGATATACAATAACCTCCAGCATGTGCATGTCCCCAACGGCCTTTTCCATGAGCCGCTGGAATGTTGAGGGAGCACCAGTTATTCCCTGAGGCATCCTTTCGAACTGGAAAAATCCCAGAGGACAGATGAAAGCGGTTTTTTCTTTATCCTCTTCAGCCATCGGAATCTGGTAATATCCGCTCCTTAAATCCAACACTGAGAACCATCTACTTCCAGACAAACAATCCAGAGCATCATCGATGCGTGGCACTGTGTACTGATCGGGAATGGTTCTGCGGTTCAGTGTACGATAATCAACACACATGCGAATGTGTCCATTTTTCTTTCGTGCTAGCACAATAGGTGAGGCATAAGGACTTCTGGATTCTTTGATTATCCCAGCTGCTACAAGTCCCTGGAGATGGCGACGAAGGTCCTCTACATCAGCAGGTGCTATACGCCGTGACCGCTCTCTGAACGGGGTGTCATCCGTTAGCCTTATATGGTGTTCCACCCCAGATGCTAATCCCACGTCCCACTCCTCAGTTGAGAAAACATGGGATCGTTCAGAGAGTTTTTTCCTCAGTCTGTCTTTCCACTCCGTTGGGATAGAAGGGTCTTCAAAATTAAATTGTGAAGGATCAAGTTTTTTATGACTTTGTGTCTTGGTGTTTGAGATCTCAGTCACTGTGTCAGCCACATAAAGATGAGCTACTACTGTGCCGATGGGTATGCCAGTTTCTTTCAGAGACTCGTTGCGCATGAGCACCAAAAACTTGTCTGTATCCAACGTCTTGGAGAATAGAACTGTGGGCTGCACAAACAGACTTGGTGGGAGTGCATGTGAAGCTGCACGCTCAGAGATGAGAATGCTATTGCCCACTCTCTTCGTTTCACTTACTTTACAGATGGCTATATGCTCACCACCAGCAGGGATCATTAGCGGCCCTGGACCTACCCATTTAACATCAGCCACTGCAACGTTACTATGCTTTGTCTCTTTAAAGTTCAGATCTACAGGATGTGCGAGTTCTCGCTCTGTTACACCAACTCGTGCAGCATAAATGGTGTCTGAAATGGCTGCTTTACAGTTTAAAGGGAGCGACCACACTTTGCTAACATTGGTTCCAATTAGAACTGGAATGGTGTCTGAACATCGGGGGTCTGGGCATACTAAAGCAAGAATGGGAACTGATTTCCCTTTTTGTGATGTCTTCTCTGAAAATGCCAAGTCTACTTGAATGTAGCCTTTATACGGGTAACTGCTCTCAGACTCACTTAAACCCCAAATGGCTAAGCCCGACACTGGATGTAGAGGAACATGGGGTAAGTGTTCGACATACCAGCTGTCAAAAATGATTGTGACCTGAGAGCCACTGTCCATGAGAGCAGTGCATGGTGTTCCATTTACTTTAACATGAGCAGTAGCGGGTGGTCCTACTAGTCCTTTGGGCAGGTTACTGGTCTGCAGACTCACAGCGCTCTTCTTCACATTAGCGTTTTTCCATTCAAAACGAGGGCTGGTACTTCTTGGACCTGCCTTACCCCTCCTTTGGGCCTGAATCAACTTTTGTATGACTTTTGGATAGTTTTCTGGTGACATACATTTAGTGGAAATGTGCCCATCTTCGCCACAACTGTAGCAAAAGATATCACTGGGTTCTCTGTGCTTAGCTGCTTTCAACGTCTCATGCCTTGGAGAGGTAACTGAGGGGGTTGGATGGTCTTTTGGTCTTGCAGTCGATTGAACTGACATTACTGAAACTTGTTTTCTCAGTTTTACAACCTCGTCCTTGAGGGCCTGAAGACTCCCACCCCCTTCCGGGCTGATTGTTTCCGCTTTAACTGCAGGTTGTGGTTCAGGAGGAAGCGAATGCGGTGACAGGGACAAGGCTTTGAGTTCACAAACCTGTGACCTCAGCCGTTCTACCTCCATGACCAAATCGGTTGAGTCTATAGCTGCTGCTGCAGTACGTTTGACATGCACAGATTTAGGGGGATTTAATCGACGGCGTGATGCTTCATGTTCCTCCTCAATGCGGATCTCATTCAGGAGCTCCAGAAATGTGGGTGGAGTACTTCTCCTCTCTCGTAGCCTGAGACTTAGTATCATCATGTCAGACCGAGTAGCACCTTTGATGAGTTGCTCAATACGTGCCTTGTCTTTGGAGGAAGGAGGCAGACCCCCCCTTTGTACCGCTTTATTTAGAACTCTTTCCATTCTCCTGAGAAACTCTGAGAGCTTCTCAGCTGGATGTTGGCCCATCATCCTGAAAGCAAAGTAGAGCTCTTCGCCAGTCTCGGTTGTGCCAAAGGTGTTTTCAAGGACATTTAAATATTCTGTGGGCGTTGCATCAGGGTTGTTAAATCTCACAGCTTGAAGGATTTCCATGGCAGGACCTTTTACACTCTCCATTATCCTCATCTTTTTTTCTCTGTCCGGCTTGTCAGACTCCTCAATCATCAATCTAGCTTGCTCCAGCCAGTTCTCCAAGTGTTCTTCCCCTTGAGGTGTGGGAAGCACACCGGAAAAAGTTCGAAGTCGTCTGTAGCTGCCATGGTCACTAGTGTGTCTTGAATTGAGCTGCAAGACATCACCGACTGCTCTGATTATAGCCTCTGGACTAGATGCTTGGAAAAGTGAATTTTGGCTCATTTCTAGCTCTGGTGATTGTGGAGAATATGTCCCCATTTTAGCTGCATTCTCTTCTTGCACCCCTGATGGCCCAATGATCCTCCAGCGAAAATCACTACCTTCTGGTGTTACATCTGCAGGAATGGCTTTATCATTTACTGTTTCCCTACACTCACAAAGAACTGTCAGGCTTTGAGACACAGGATCATACATTCTCCCTCTAACTCTAACACGTCCAAGAGCTTTGATGGTCTGCAAAGTGTCTTCTATCACACTAACTTCAGTGTCTTCATGGATATTTTTAACCAAAACTGCATGTAATGGATTAATTCCCTCTCCCTTACACCAATGCAGTAACTGAGCCATCCTGATTTTTCACCAAAATAAAGCACGACTAACCACTAATGAAAACGTGTTGAAAAAGTGCCTTATTTTTTGTCTAGCAACTGGTTGTCTGGGTATAATTCTGTTTTTATGCAAATAAAATTAAATATATCCCAGCGATGCCTCCAATTTATTATGTAGCACCCCACTGCTCTGTCCGCCAGTAACTGGGGCAAGAACTTAAACTCACTGGTGGGGTGGCTATTTGGGTTCGTTAAGTTCTGGTAGATACCACACAGGTTTACCTATGTTGAGTAAATTCTTACTCACCTAATTACCATACACACCTTTAATGTAACATAAATCACTCCAGACAACCAACTAACTGAACAGTTTCTTTTAATAAGAACTTAGAAAAATAACTCTTCCACCACATGAAGCTGCACAATACCCCAAAATGATGTAAAACAACAATAAAGTATGGTCTTCAATTCTCATTTGACATGTTCCCCAAAAAAAATAAAACCAATACTGTAAAGCACTTTTTCTCACTTTAACTTTGTGTTTTTGTTTTTTATTAAAGCTCCTTTCTCTTCACCATTGTTGTAATATAACCAGAATTCAATTTTTGTCACTAACAGAACTCCATAAATTTAACGTAACTGTACCGTTCTAAACCAATATCACACACGGGCCCCACTCACACACACACACACCAACACAACCCGGTACCGGTAATATGCTTGCGTTGCAGGCCTGATGAAGCTAGGGTGCGCTGTCGTCGTGGAAATCCTCTTCTCCCCCGTTTAGACATCCAACACCAACCTGCGCTCCTCAGTAATGTCCTCTCCGTCGTCAAAGTTGCTTTGTGAGTCCAATTTCTTTTAGAACTCAGCCACCTGATTTGCAGGACTACTTTTTAGTCTCACAAGAGCAACGTCGCCATGTTGACGCTTTTCTCTGGCCACTTTGGATCAGCCGCACTGTCCTCGGATCAGAAACAGTTCTCCTCTGCCTTTCTTCCCTCAGACACTTCTGCAGGTTTCCTATACTCTTTGTACTGTATAGGTTCACTTTGTTCTCCCACCTCAACGTCTGCTGTCGTCTTAGCAACAATCTCCATCCGTTCTTTTTCTTTTTCTTTCCCGCCTCTCCTTTCCTCTTCTTCCCATCAACCCCCTGTCCCGTTTTTCTCTATGTTGCGTTCACTTGTCCTTCGTTAACCGTACTACTTTCGTAGATAGGACGTTCAATACAGTCTTTAAAATAATGAGGTAAATGATTAAACAATAATACACTTGTTTAAGTAAACAAGTCTCCTCGAGAAAAGCTTCAGCTTTCATATATTTCTCTCGTTACAACAGTAACCGCTCCCTGCATGTATAATCACTCAGTTTAAAAAAATATACAAGAACAATAATACAAGCTTCTCACTTATATTTTCTGTATACATTCAACCAACCTTGTAAAAATTTTGCAAATGTTAAAAGGCCTTAAATGCATGGGTTTTTCTTTTCTTTTTATGTTTTTAAAAAGAAACCAGGGGCTACATATATATATATATATATATATATATATATATATATATATATATATATATA
>JBBPBX010042561.1:16858-28347 GCA_038048925.1 Garcialebias charrua
ATAT
Source organism: Garcialebias charrua (assembly GCA_038048925.1). Classification (NCBI taxonomy): domain Eukaryota; kingdom Metazoa; phylum Chordata; class Actinopteri; order Cyprinodontiformes; family Rivulidae; genus Garcialebias; species Garcialebias charrua. The sequence continues at coordinate 16,863 of JBBPBX010042561.1, forward strand.
ATAAATAAATAAATAAATAAATAAAATGGTAGCCTGGTTAAAACCAGACCCTTGTCCTTCACTTTGCTTGAGCAGTGAAGGGAAATGAGAATTGAGCGGAGCTGTGCAGGAAGGCGAGGGCCAGGCTAATAAAATGGTAACAAAACAATTTTCCCAATACCTTGTGATGGCTGGATTTTTAAACAAAGTGCACAAAGTGATCACTCAAGAATAAATTAAAACATTGTGTTCAGAAACTATGATAATTTAATAAAAAAATATCCCTTCATTCCTCTCCTTTCTGGATTTTTTTTTTCTTAAAAAAAAAAACTACATATCACACCGCAACAAATGTTAAAAAACAGTAAAGTATATTTAGGATATAAAGGAATAAAATAAAATGTCTCCTTAAGTCAATTTCTTTTCTGGGTTTAAAAAAATTATTACAAATCAAAATAATTAGTGAAAGTACAATAAATAAAGTGTAAATAACAAAACAACCTCCAAAGCCTTGAGTTCAAAGGAGTACTCCCAGAAGCCTTTCTGTAGGCCCTGCCTGCCTCTGTTGCCTGCTCCATGACAGGAGCGACACTTACACAGACAGTCGGCTCGCATCTTTGATGAAACCGCAGCAGTGCAAACAGGAGAGAAACTGAAGCTAAAGCATCGATCTCATTACACTGGTAATGATCAATATCAATTCCCGTCTTGGTGTCGATTTATAGTCGATAGTTGGATCGATCCGCCCACCTCTAGTAGCGAGGAACTACTGTATAACTTAAAACCAGTGGTTTTGATCATACTGGAACAACTCTGCTAATTAGGACGGATGCTGTGTGGTTTATAAAAGTTTCACTCAGCTTTGCCACTTTTTCTCTTTTGTTGAGGAAGAGTTGACCAATCTGATCCACTGTGTCCATGTGCTTTTGGATTTTTGTCATTTCGTAGAATCCCAGTAGATAAAGATAAAGTATATGTTTATTGTGTGTCTCACAGCTGGCTGTCCACAACCCCATAAACAATCCTGACCTGGAACTGGCCATTGTCATGCTCATCGTTCCGTTCTTCGTCAATGTAAGTCTGCAGTTATTACATGTGTCTTTTGTCATGCTCATCGTTCCGTTCTTCGTCAATGTAAGTCTGCAGTTATTACATGTGTCTTTTGTCATGCTCATCGTTCCGTTCTTCGTCAATGTAAGTCTGCAGTTATTACATGTGTCTTTTGTCATGCTCATCGTTCCGTTCTTCGTCAATGTAATTCTGCAGTTATTACATGTGTCTTTTGTCATGCTCATCATTCTGTTCTTCATCAATGTAAGTCTGCAGTTATTACATGTGTCTTTTGTCATGCTCATCGTTCTGTTCTTCATCAATGTAAGTCTGCAGTTATTACATGTGTCTGTGTTTTCTATTTGTTAGTCCTGGATTCAATTGTACTTGTGATCCTAAACATCACTGTTTTGTTCAGACCACACTCATTGTCTTGTTTCACGCATTTTGCTTCAAGAGATCTTCCCAGTTTTGATATTTACTCACATCCTTTCAGTTAGTTTCTTAAGAAACTTCTCACCACTGTTGTCTGTTTGGGTTTAGGCCCTCATGTTTTGGGTGGTAGATAATTTCCTGATGAAGAAACACAAGACAAAAGCAAAACTGGAGGAGAGAGAAGACGACTCTCGGGGGAACAGCAAGGTTCGCTACAGACGAGCTCTTTCCCACGATGACTCTGAATCAGAGGTAAGTTCAGCTGGTGGCTGGACGTCCAAAGGAACAACTAAAGCCTCAACGACATGGCTGCCTTTGTATAAATACTGTTCATGAGACACAGGAGCTGGGGACAAACTGCCCTCCTGGAACAGCCTGCTTAGATTGGTCATTTCCAATAACTTGATCAGCCACGACCCCTCTTTTAAGTATCATGCAGCCATGTATTGACATTTATTGACACACAAACATCACCATTTTATTCATGTTGCAATGCACTCTGGTTAAATGGTATAGACAGGTTGCTCTGTTCAGCTTGGATGTTAATTTTGGACATTATCTGATGTTCAGCTCTTTTGAATTTGAACTGGAGCATCTCCACACCCAGTGGCATAAGCTCCAGAGCTTCAGTCCTCACAGCAGCCCTTAGATCCCTTCAGACTCTTTTGACAGACTCTACTACTTTGTTCACAATAGTTTAAAACGATGTTAACTCGCAAAAAGACAGATTTTCAATAAGTTAACTCTGAATCAGTAAACCAGCAGAGAGAAGTCAGCTTCACTGTTTAACTTCTTACTTTTATGCTGTGACTCTTGGATCAGATTGGATCGACTACATGGGTAAGGTGGAAGAGAAACGAGCTGGTTTTAAGTCACCCCATTGACCTAAAATGCCATAAGACCAGATAATTCACAAAACAATGTTGATATCAAAATAGTTTGCCATTACACACAAACTCATGTTTTTCTCCGTTGTTTCAATTTTAGTCATGGGTATCTTAAACCAAACAATGTTGCTGTATTTTTTTTTTAAAAAAAATTTATTTTATTTTACGCTGCATAGCCCTAGAGTTAAATCGATTAGTTTTTCAGTCAGCTCACAGACCCTCCAGATTTCCAATTTTCAATCTTTTTTCAGCTCTGCGGATGAGTTTGTCATCAAGCTGCACCGCTTTAAAAGAAGATTTTAAAAATGATGTGAGGTGGTTAGATGCATTTTATTGTATACATTGGGTGTGACCCGTTTCTCACCACTCACAAATATATTTTAAACACAGCGAAAACATTTCAGTCAGTATTTTAAGGGCCTATACTCCCCAAATACACTTGTAGTTTCATTACAAAAAAGGACTATAAAAACTTTATAACTATGTACCACTAAATAATAAAGTTGTTATTAAGTCTGTTGACCATTTAAAAGATATTTAGAAGGCCAAGCAGAGAATCCACATCCTGTGCGCTGCAGAGAAATCTAGATGTGTGCACTGATTTGTGTTCTAAAGGCTGCAGTAGAGCTCAGCGTCCTGCCTGTACGCCACTCTACGCCCGCATGCTGTGCGCACGCGTTCGCTGGCACAGCTCTGCTTACTCATTCACGTTAAATGCTCGCGTTTTCACTCCAAATCCTTGTTGTAATGTGAGCAGCTGCGCGCAGAGGGGACAAACTGAGGTCGCTGATTGGTCACTTGCTGACACGCCTACTGAAATGATTGACAGCTCGAGCGGGACAACCAGCTGGCTTCAGCTGTGGTAGCTCGGCTGCAGCCGTTGCGGTCTTTCTAACTTTATATATTAATAAAAACTAATAAAAAGTGGAGAGAAAAAAACAGGGAGTGCTTTTCCTGCAGCCCACAGCCCACCAGGAAATATTTAAAACCTCGCGCAGCCAGGTAGGACATGAATTCATTCATTTCAGTCATGGAGTGAACGGAGGATTAAGCTTTTACTTGACTTTTGGCAAAAAACAAAAGTCCTGATCAGCGATGAAGGGGAATTTAATTCATTTGTGTAACATACATAACAGTCCGGCGCCGGGGAAGTTTATGGTCCAACACCGCGCAAGCGTGCGCAGTCGTAAAAAAATAGCTTTGCGCGTTCGTGCCCTGCGGGGCTACGCTTTTGCCACAGCTTACGTACGTCGTACAGAGGCGTACAGGCAGTACGCGCAGGTATACCGGAGGCTTTACTTGCGCCTATGTACACATTCTAACTGTGATGTATGTACTTTTTAACAATTCATTCAACCTTTATTTAAACAGATAAATCACATTGAGCCTCAAAGACTCATTTACAAGTGAGATCTGTTGGTGAAAAATGACACATAGGGTTTGAAGACAAAAAAAATTCCTAACACATTTTTGACCTCTGAAGGTCAAAAATGTGGTAATGAAAAAAAAGTCTTGCACATAACGACACTGACATTACGCAGAGGGGACTCCAAGGCGGTTGAGCAGCCAGCTCNGGCGAGAGTCCTGAAATGATGACAGAACGTTTATTCAACTGGGGGGGTAGCAGACAAGACAAGAGAGCAGCTGTTTTTCCACAGTAAAGCACATCTCAGGGGAGATTAGATATCCAGCCTTTTCCAAGGCTGTTTCCAAGGAAGTCAGATAAGAATTAACAAATATTTTCATTTCAGGCTCACATTGTAATTTCTGTATAGCCTTCAGTCTGTAAGGGCGACTCTGTTCCAAAAATGATCAAATTCGGGACTTTTTCCACTGATCCAAGCTCTGACCTCAGATGTTGACCACAGCGTGCAAAGTCCCAGTCCGAGGGTGATCCGTTCACTCTCTGGATAAGCTCGCAAACAGCTGATTTCTCGAGGTCATCGTGCAGACCAGACGTCGGGTGCTCCAGGTATTAGTCCTGCTGAAGTCTCACCCATCTTTTGCGATAGACCAGTGCTCCACAAACGCCAAAAAGCAAAGCGCTGCCATCATAATCCAATATAAATCAGATTCTTCACCTCCACAGAGCAGAGCACAGAGAACGAGACGCACACCATCCCCCCACAGGAATCCATGGCGTATCCTCTTCGTCACTCTGTGAGGGTGGAAAGGCTCCCCTTGTGCCATTTCTTCTGTAGAGATCTTGTTCGTAGAATCGAATGCCCAAACCTCCAATCCATCTTAATTTGCGTTCGAGGTGCTTAGCTGGAGAGCTGCAGGCAGCAGGGGGGGGGGAAGGACGGGAGAGGGAAGGGCTAGCGACTGCCTCCGTTGAGAGCGAGAGAGAAAAACTCTTAATTAAAAAATTATGGCATTACATATAATCAGCAAAATTATGCTAAAACACTTTGAAGAACATATCCAGTCTAAAAAATTAAAATCCATTTTGCATTGTTTGGGAGGTGTTTTTTGTCAATTTACATACAGTTTTGTGTCTTCTACCAGAGACCTCAAGGGAACCTCCTACTGTTAAGGTGTGATCTTTCAATTTACATGTATGTGTTACAAACCCCCTTCAGTTAAGCTGTGATGTGTTTGTTTTGTCAATTTAAATAGAATGGGCATGTTAGGTATTTTGTGGTGTTATTTCAGTTTCCAATTTCATATGTTGGTGCGTGGCTTGTCACTCAGCCTGTATAAAACTTCCCGTTCTCACAGCTTCCTTTCATTCAGAATTGAAAAAGACTTCTGGACAGAAGTCGAAACGTTTTCTGCAACAAATAAAGTCCAGTTGATCCTGTATTGAACGCCTTTTTTGATTTTATCATGTCCTGGACGACTGAAAATCTTCACCAGCATTTTGCATTTTTATACAGCTGGTTTCTTGTCATGCGCACAAATTACTTAATCCAATGAGTTCTCCACAGCACTGATTGATGTGTGACAGGCTACGTAGGTGGCTATTTTTAGCTAATTTCTTTGTTTTGTCTCATTCTTTTTTGGGGCAGTGAAACCCAGGTTTGTTAGCCTCATGGAAGAGAATGGTGCACAGTTTTTTTTGGTGCTTCTCTGTACTGGCATGTTTAATTAAATCAGCATGGCGAGCTTTATTTCACACTTGCAAAACCTGCAAAGTGCCTTTCACGCATCTCCCATCTGAGGTTGGATCCATTCTTTAAGTGTGCGCTCTTTGTCTCATTCTTTATTATGTTTTCCCATATTTCCCCCACTTACTTGAGCTCATATTAGCGTGGTCTTGTCACTCTAGACAAAGAATAAAGAATAAACCTTAAAATAACTTCAGGAGTACAGTACATTTTACATGTAACATATATACAGATACACATTAGCATGAAACACCACAGATGATGCACCTCACTGACCGCGTTACGCATCACACACAAAAATACACCAATCTTTTATCCTTCTCATCAATGCAAGGAAACTTACAAGAAGTTGTCTGTATTCTGCTCATGCTCTCATTAATTGCTCGCGCTTACGCCAACCGTACCTGAACGTAACATCCGCCTTGACGTAACATACGTGGAAGGGGGCATGAAGGGACAAACTACCTACCACTCGCATTCATGTTTGACAGAAAAACAAGCCGAAACAAGCGACTCAACGCCTAAGACAAGCCCCAAAAAACGCGGCAAGCGGAATTTATAAGCGACTCCAGGAAAAAAAATATGCCCAATGTCGCTTGAAATAAGCGGACTTGGCAACTAGGGAAAGACTTCCTCAGTCTGAGCTGCTGTATTCAGCTCAATCTTATAAATGGCACCCTCTCACAGTGGATCAACCAGTTGGCTGATGACAGCCGAAACCAGCTGCTCACATGATCAAGGAGGACCATCAGCCTAACGATGGATCGTTAGCACCCTGATGGTTGTTTGCTATTCACGGGTGCTATTTATAAGACTGAGCTGAATACAGCAGCTCAGACTGAGGAAGTCTTTCGGACGAAAGACGAAACGTTTCTACAATTTTTTTGCTTTTTGTTTTGTTTTTTGAATGTCCAGAGGACCAGACTTAGCTTTTTTAATAATAATAATAATAATAATAATAATGAATTCAATTTATAACGCACTTTTCATTAATGAAAATCTCAAAGTGCTACAAGGAGCAACAGAATTAAATGTCAATAAAACAAATAATAAAACAATTAAAATCAATAACAATATCAGCTAAGATCAAAAGTAGAATCATGAGGAGGTAGAGTATGCTTGGTCGAAAAGAAAGGTCTTCAAGTCGCTCTTAAAGTCAACCACAGACTGTGGGGCTCTTAGACAGTCAGGAAGAGAGTTCCACAGGCGGGGGGCAGCCACACTGAAAGCCCGGTCTCCCATGGTCCTTAATTTGGTTCTCGGAATGTGAAGGAGATTGCTGTTCTGTGACCGCAGCGAACGGGTGGATGAGTATGGAATAAGAATATCCTTCAGATAATCTGGTGAAGTTCCGTGTAAGCATTGATGTGTAATGAGAGCAGTTTTGTACTGAATTCTGTAGGCGACAGGAAGCCAATGAAGGTTATGGAGAATGGGCGTAATATGTTCAAATTTACGAACTCTCAACAAGATCCTTGCTGCACTGTTTTGAATATATTGAAGTTTCTGAAGGTTTTTGCCAGGGATTCCAATAAACAGGGAGTTGCAGTAGTCGAGCCTGGAGGAGACAAAAGCATGGACGAGCTTCTCAGCATCGGAAAAAGTTAGGGATGGGCGAAGTCTGGAGATGTTTCGAAGATGGAAGAAGCAAGTTTTAAACAAATGCTTAATGTGATTTTCAAATGTAAGATTGGAGTCCATTTTTATTCCAAGATTAGTAACAGAGGTGGAGAGGGGGATGTCTTGTCCAGAAAAGGAAAGTGTTGTTATAGGAGATGTTTGTACCTGGTGAGGGGTGCCAATCAGTATGGCCTCAGTCTTGGAGCAGTTTAATTGAAGAAAGTTCTGATTCATCCATGCCCTAATTGCCTCCAGGCAGGCAGAGAGGGCAGTGAGTGAAGATGGAGATGACAAGGTGGAAGATGAGGATGCTCCAGTCCTGATGTAAAGCTGTGTATCGTCGGCATAACAGTGAAAAGAAATGTTGAACTGATTAATAATTTGACCTAAAGGCAGCATGTAAAGGGAAAACAGCAGGGGCCCCAGAACCGACCCCTGAGGGACACCACAGGAGACACAAACTGTCTGGGACGTGGCGTTGCCAAGACTAACACATTCCAGCCTATTGGAGAGGAAAGATTTGAACCAGTCCAGGACTGTGTCGCAGAGACCGACCTCCACATGAAGACGGTGGAGGAGGATACTATGGTCCACAGTGTCGAAGGCTGCAGTGAGGTCAAGGAGGACAAGGATGGAGGGAGAGCCAGTGTCAGCAGCCAAGAGGACATCATTGGTAACCCTCAGCAATGCAGTCTCTGTACTGTGAGCTGCCCTGAATCCAGACTGGAACTTCTCATACAGAGAGTGTTGTTGTAGGTGATCCTGCAGCTGAGCAGCAACAGCTTTTTCCAGCACTTTAGACAGAAAAGGGAGGTGTGAAATTGGGCGGTAATTAGAAAAAATGTCGGGATCCAAATTAGATTTTTTCAGAAGAGGCCTAATGATGGCGGTTTTTAGAGGCAGTGGAACATGACCAGATTGTAGAGACTGATTTATTATTTGAGTGATAAGTGGGCCTATTGCAGAATGATTGGTTTTTATGAGAGACGAGGGGAAAGGATCCAGGGCACAGGATGAAGGCTTCATTTTCTTGATGATGGCCTCCACCTCACTCTGAACAACTTCGTCAAAGCTGTTTAGGGTCCCAGAATGCAGACGGGTGGGTGGCACACTGAGAACGGGGAGGTTGTGGAGCTGAGATCTGATAGTGTCAACTTTGGTTTTAAAAGATGAAAGAAACAGGTCACATTTTTGAGCAGAGTCCTCAAGAGTTTGCTTAATGGGATTAAGCAGACGAGTGATTGTGGAGAAGAGCTGTTTAGAGTTTCCAGGGCAGGTGTTGATGATGTTAGAATAATATTTGGAGCGTGCTTCTTTAAGAGAATAGGCGTATGCTTTCTGATGTTCTTTATATGCCTGCTTATGCACAGACAGACCAGATGATTTTACACGTCTTTCAATAGCACGGCCAGTTGCCTTCATCTTGCGCAGCTCATCAGTGTACCAAGGGGCTGAACGGGAGAAAGACACCAGTCTTGTCTTCAAGGGGGCGTGTAGGTCCAGGAGCTCCCGAAGAGATTGGTTGTAGTAATCCACAGAGTCATCTGCAGAAGAATGATTGACAGCGGTCAGGGTGTGAAGATCGGCAGACAGAACATCAAGGGAAATGTTTTTAAGGTCACGGAACTGGATGGGTCGTTTTGGGTTTGAAGCAGGCGAAGATGAAGGCACTTCCAGGGAGATGACCCTGTGATCTGAGACACCCAGGTCATATACAGATAAGTTATTGATGAGTACAGTGTCTGTAATCACCAAATCCAGAGTATGCCCCCTGCTGTGCGTAGGGGCGTCAACATGTTGAGTGAGATTAAGAGAGTCCAGAAGAGACTTAAAATCTGTTGCCAGAGGTGAAGAAGAATTGTCCACGTGGATATTTAAGTCGCCAAGAAAAATAGTCTTCACAGGGGAGGTGCAGAAAAAAGTGAGGAGGTCATGCATCTCTGAGTTAAATGAAACATGCGGTTTGGGAGGTCTATAAATTAATATAACATTCATCAGGAGTGGGGCTTTGAAGCTGAAAGCCAGACATTCAAAAGAGGAAAAGTCCTGAGAAGACAGATGAGACAGTTTTAAATTACTGCGGTAGATTACAGCCAGACCACCACCGCGGCCAGTGCTGCGGGCTCTCTGCAGATAACTGTATCCAGAGGGACACGCCTCATTCAGAGAACTGAACACATTTGGTTGGTGCCACGTCTCTGTAAGACACATGAGGTCCAAGTTCTTCTCCAGAATGTGATCATGAATTAAACATGACTTGTTGGAAAGAGACTGCACATTGAAAAGTTCTAATTTAATACCAGTTGGAATAGGAGCTTTTTGAACCGGTTTAAGCAGACTGAAATCCACTCCACGTTTTCCTCGCCACTTCGTGCGCAGAGGACTACAAAGGCCTACAGACGCAGCGTTCTGATGACGCCATCGAGGTGCGACACGTCTCTCAGTCCAGACAGCACTAATCGAATCCGAGTTCGCTTGAGAAGAAACGATTTTCCTTCGAGAGCTTCTATGGATGTAACGAGGTCTACGCAGAAGTCCCAGTTGTTTGATGGTGGAAACAGAAAGAGGAATGGAGCAGTTGTTAAAGCTCCACTGACATGTTCTTTTAACTTTTCAAAAAATGGCACAACATATATAAATATTAAGATAGACCTCTGACCGTTTTTGCTAAAATAATGTTCAATGAATGAAATTTCCTCTCAAAATATTTTAAATTTAGCGCCGTTTTTTTAGACCGTAAATCCGGATTTTCCGGTCACGTGTCAGCAGAACCGATCTGACGTCACGTCCGATACTGAACTCTGCTCAAACCGTACATTGAATGGACAAAAATATAAACGCATCCGTCGAATTTAGCCAATTAAAACTACATTTTAGCGATTTGGCTTCAGTTTGGGGAAAAAAAAGTTATTTTGAGTGATGCACAACGAACGGAAAGGTTTATATTCTCCGTTTTGCTTTTTTTTTTCAAGGGAGGTTTCACATTGAGCACCAGATGGCAGCAGAGCTATCGTGATAACTCTTACAGAAGCAACACGGAGAATATAAACCTTTCCGTTCGTTGTGCATCACTCAAAATAACTTTTTTTTCCCCAAACTGAAGCCAAATCGCTAAAATGTAGTTTTAATTGGCTAAATTCGACGGATGCGTTTATATTTTTGTCCATTCAATGTACGGTTTGAGCAGAGTTCAGTATCGGACGTGACGTCAGATCGGTTCTGCTGACACGTGACCGGAAAATCCGGATTTACGGTCTAAAAAAACGGCGCTAAATTTAAAATATTTTGAGAGGAAATTTCATTCATTGAACATTATTTTAGCAAAAACGGTCAGAGGTCTATCTTAATATTTATATATGTTGTGCCATTTTTTGAAAAGTTAAAAGAACATGTCAGTGGAGCTTTAAGTTCAAACAACTGTGAAGCGGAGTACGTCAACATCCACAAGCCGGTGGAGGCTAGCACAGAGCTAGCCGCTAGCAGCAGGCCCACGGCTCCGAGAAAGATATACAAGAAGCAGAGAGAGGTAACTCGAACGAGCATTACCTTGAAGGAGTACAGAAGAGAGTCCAGAACAGTCCAGAGGACACAGGAAGTTGAGAGAGGCAGCAGGTAAGCGAACAATAAATGCAGCTACGTGATACTCGAAGCTAAATTCGTGTTTAAGCTAGCGGGAGCTAGCAGCCCCTACTATTAAAGTTCCGGTTAGACTAGGAAAGTTTTCTATCTAATGAATCAAGCAAACAAGTCAAATCTTGGCTTCGCCACGATCTCCCATCCTGAGCAAGCACAATGGCATCAGTGGAAAGGAAAAACTCCCTTTTAGAAGGAAGAAACCTCTAGCAGACCCAGGCTCAGGACAAGCGGTCATCTGCTTTGACCGGCAACTTATAATGTTTGCAGATCCACAACGCAGTCAGAAAAGACAGTTGCTCTAAAACTAACTAACTAAAACACAAAACTTAATCACAGAAAGGTAGAAATGTCCGCGTCCGTTCACACAGGTGCTGTACACAGGCTTGCGCCTGCCGCACTCTGCGTTCAAGAAAGGTAGAAAGGTTCAAAGAAAGGTAGAAATGTCCGCGTCCGTTCACACAGGTGCTGTACACAGGCTTTGCGCCTGTCGCACTCTGCGTTCAAGAAAGGTAGAAATGTCCAACAAGGCTCGGTGAAAAAAACAGCAGAAAGTAATAAAAAAGGCTTCAAAAAGCAAAAAGTACGAGGAGCAGCGGCAGCCAAGGTGTGCCCGCGTCCACTTCCTCCACAGGTGCTCAGTCACTGACAGGTGCTCAGTCACTGACAGGTGCTCAGTCACTGACAGGTGCTCAGTCACTGACAGGTGCTCAGTCACTGACAGGTGCTCAGTCACTGACAGGTGCTCAGTCACTGACAGGTGCTCAGTCA
>JBBPBX010042562.1:5049-28347 GCA_038048925.1 Garcialebias charrua
TGATGTTTTTAAATGTCCTATATAATTAGCTTCTTCTGAATAGTTCTGGGACTTGTATGAAAATGTCTTCATGTTTTAGAGTCTTATTTATACAGAAACATAATAATGTGTGTATGCATTGCTGTATATGCAAATCCCCTTTTATTTGTCTTGGAATTATAAAAATCTTCTGATGTTATTTCTTTGAATGTGGACAATTATTATATTGTGAGAAACCAACTTCAGGGTTAAACTAAAGCTAAAACTGAACATGTGATTGTTTTGAGCATTTTAAACTCTGATTATTTACCGGTACCAACAAATACAAAGCTTTACCAAAAAATAGATAAATATGCATGTTTTTGTGTGTATACGTTTGTTGTTTTAATAAGGATTACTTTTTCAACACCCTTCTACATGAAGAGATTTAAAAATATATAATGATACATATTGGAAAGTATTTATACCCTGCTGCTGCCCATGGGTCAAAATGTTCCAAGAGGCCTCATTTTTAACACAGAGTCATTTTGACCCAAGGGCAGCAGCAGGGTCAAGTTGTTGCATGTCACTACAAACGATGCAAGAATAAAAAGTTACACTAATCTATTAAAGTAGCTCGTTTTATAAGAGCCCGGTTGATGTTTGGCAGCTTCTGGTCCCCTCCTGCTGCTCAGGTGAAGGCTCTACTCGTAGGGAGGATGCATCCCATCATAGTGGAACTCCCTCCACTGCTCCGAGCTCTCTCTGCTCCTCTCGTTTTGTTCTGGAGGACGAATCGAGGAGCATTAACGGTGAAAGAACTGTCTCGGCTGCAGCGTGCATAAAGAGGTCACGCACCGTCACTGTCCTCCTCGGAGTGGCTCTCAAACTCGTTCCTCTTCTTCTCGTGGAACTCTCTCCTCCGTTCATCAGCTGCCAGAACCTGCTGCTGCTCAGCTGCAAACACATCGGGGACAAAGTCACAAAGAATTTGCAGCTTAGACGTTGTATGTTGTGATCTTGTAATTAAAATGTAAAAAAATGCATGAAAAACAGATTTTGTCCACCAACATACGACAAGCAGAATAAAGAAGATTAGAGAACGGTTCACCAAACTGCGAATGACCGTGTACATTCCGGTAGTTTAAATCTTAATAGTGCTTTAAGATAAAAGACGCAAAAAGGCTGTTTCGCAGTTAAAATCCTACTTTTTATCTGAAATAAAAATAATTTTAAAACATCTCTAGTACTACGACTACCACTGCTGGCATTTTATGGGAGCGTTGACTTAGCTGAGATCTGCTTGAGTTAAATCTGAAATAATAAAATAATTATAAGCTTAAATTACTAAACCACTTGCTCAAAGCAAACAACTGCTAAATCCTATCTTAGAACACCACTAGCCATATTAAAGCTTAGCGTACCAGCAACTAATAGCTAAAACTAGCAAAGCAATGACCAAAAGATCAAATTAACAAAACATGCCCTAAAAGCTAAAAAAAAAAAAAAAAGCCAAATCCAGCTGAATAAAGCTAATGTTAGCAAAACAATAGCTTGAAGATAAAAATGAAACGCATATGTTATAGGACTTTTGTTTGTTTGTTTCATATTTGTTTCCATGAAAACAAAAATCAGTGCACAAATCACAACTACCAAAAGTTATCCTGAATGAGCCGAACATTTTGATTCGGTTAAAGGTGCTATGTGTAACTTTCTGTAGAGCACAGAACTTAGAAATATTTTCAACAGGCAAAGCATTCTGATCCCTCCCCCTCAGAGCCATATATGGCTCTGCCCCCTTGCTCTGCTGAAATTCAAATTCAAGCTCTGTTTTTATTGGCTGGTTACAAACTCTGTTTTTATTGGCTGGTTAACGGCGGGTCACTCTGTGTTTTTAGTGTTTTTATAAATGCTGATAGAGAAGCAAGGGGACTATAGTTTTTTTCAGAGATTACTTTGTCTAACATCAGTCTGTCAGTAGATAGTGACAGAGTGAAGAAATATGTTAAAAATATATTGTTAGAAAAGTTACAGACTGCACTACAAAGTTACATAGTGCAGCTTTAAAGTAGCTAAATGTATGCTGAAGTAGCTGCAGCCAACAGTATGGACCAGGGGTGGGAAACTATTTTTTTTCCAAAGAGCCAAATCAAAATATTTAAAGCAACAGAAGGGCTGCTTAGAGAATGACTAAATATTTCTTATTAAGACACAAAATAAAAACAAAAAAGTTTGTGTGGTGTAGCATAGTTAGCATGCTCAACAAAAATGTCCCCCAAATACACTGTAGAAATACAACATAAGACAAACTTTGTGTAAAATGGCTCTTATGACAATATTTTAATCTAAATGTGGTGGGGAAAGTTATACTGTATAGTGTATTTGAGTTTTGGAGTCTTTAAGGTTAAGTTTAGAAACACAACTTAAAAAATATCCTTATTCTAAAGGTTTTTATGTATTGATCCAAGATGTTTCATTTAAACTTCCTTAAATTTCATTAAAAAATGTATTCATCAGCTTTTTAAAAAGTTGTTTTCTTTTCAATTAAGAGTTTTAGGGGCTGGATGGAGCCCACTTTTGTGTATTTTGCCCACAGCTGAATAGACTGAATAAGAACACGCTGACTCAGCATTGATACCTTGGGGCAGCTGTGGCTGAGAGGTTAGAGCAGTCATCCTCTAATGAGAGAGATGGGGGTTCAAATTCACCAGCAGTCACATGCTGAAGTGTCCCTGGGCAAGACACCAAACCCCTCATTGCCTCTGATGTGTGTCCCATTGGTGTATGAATGTGACAAAGCTCTGATTAGTCTTTGTATAGATTTTCATTCATTCATTCATTATTTAGACAGGTTAATCCCATTGAGCCTCGAGGACTCATTTTCATTCAACCTTTATTCATAACACACAGTTGTTTACAGGCAGAACATAATGACATCTACCTTGATTCTGTGTTGGTCCAAAAACAGTTCCAAAATGTCCAGATTATGTGGCCACACCGATGGAACGTGCCTGAGTAAAAATCCCTGAGATCTGATCCATTCTGCCCAAGGCAATTGAGTCTGGGTACACTGGCAAGAACCAAGCCATCACAAAGGCAAGCAGTGTGATCTGGTCCCAATTTGCTGCAGACGACTTCCTTGGTTGTAGATAAAACTAGCAACCAGTCGAATCCAAAAAGCAGGAACCAGTTATCATAAATCAAATTTAACATGTGTCCTTATAATCCACAGATGACAGCAGAGAATAGACATGTCATCAAGTCTTCCAAGTCAATGAGATATCCAGCTGAGTGCATGCCAACATGGCAAATCGGCTCGTCTAAAGCCTGTCTTCTCTTTGAAGAAATGTTATCAGTTGTGTTGAGGGACCAACTTACCAAATAAGTCCATAATTATGGTTTGGAAGATATGCAAGAGAGGCTCAAGCAGTTTCACAGACAGACAAAGCAGCAAAGGAAAGTGGAGTGGGAGGGGAAGCGTCCGACCTCGGCAGAAGCAAGTGGTGAAGCGAGACCTGATTTCTTTAACAAAGAGTGATGACAACAGTGGATAACAACGACAAAAAGAGACAGTCATAAAATAGGCCTACAAATTTAAGTTTCTCTTCTTTTTTTTTAAACAAAGTGAAACAAAATAGCAACCAGAAGCACAACCAAGAGGGATAACAGCAAAAAACAAATCACCAGGCAATTGAGAAAACTAAAAACAGGAACATGTCTGCATTGGCTTCTGCCAGATACTTAACAGGGTGTTAAAGTCATTTAGAGAGGTCAAGGTCGAGAGCTTCAGATCTTTTTGTAAGATATTCCAGGAAGCAGGAGCGGAGTAGGAGAAGGCCCTTTTTCCAAGTTCAGTCCTCACTGACGGAACACTGCAGGTAATCATGTCCTGAGAGCGCACACTGTAGCTGCACTCACGCAAAGACATGTAGGAGGAGATGTATGAGGGCAGCAGACCAAGAAGTGATTTAAAGATGAAAATGTACCAGTGGAAGAGTCTGTGTGAGGTTAATGATGTCCAGTTAACCAGTGAATACAGGGTGCAGTGGTGGGTACGATAATCACAGCCAGTTATGAATCTTAGTGCACCATGATAGACAACATCCAACATCCGCAGGGTGCTTGTAGGAGCATTCATGTAGAGAATGTCACCGTAATCAATGGAGGGAAGGAAAGTCACAGATACAAGGCGTTTCCTAACATTCAATGTTAGACATGATCTGTTTCTGAAAAAGAAACCCAGTTTAACTTTCAGTTTCCTTACTAGGTTTTCCACGTGGAGCTTAAAAGAGAAATGCGAGGGGCCGCAGCTATGGCGCAGGGGTTAAGAGCGCGGCCCATTTTTGAGGCTAGTCCTCGCTGTGGTGGTTCACATCCCGGTCTCGACGACCTTTCCACAATGTCTCCCCCTCTCTTGTCCTGTTTCGCCCTCCATCCTCTACAACAAAAATGGGCCACTAGAGCCGAAAAACGGCAACAAAAAAAAAAAGAGATGCGAGTTGACCAGGATACCCAAATATTTGTAGGAATCAACAAACTCAATAGGGAATCCGTTTGAGGATAAAATCAGAGGAAAAACTGTCGGGACCAACTTCCTGTTTGAAAAAAGCATCCCTTTGGTTTTATCAGCATTTAGGACAAGTTTGAGATGGAACAAATTTGACTGGATGATGTCAAAAGTGGATTGCAAAAGCTGGAAAGCCTTAGCAACTGTTTTAGCTTGACAATAAACAGTGTCATCAGCATAGAAATGGATGCATCAGGATGCTCTGACCTACATTACATATGTAGATTGTAAAGAGGGTGGGTCCTAAGGCTGAGCCTTGTGGTACACCATTGCTGATTGTTAAATAACTAGAGGAAATACTATTATGTTGAACACATTGCATCCTATCTTAAAGACAGTTGTAGAACCAATCAATGGTGTGACCTGAGAAACCAGTTTCTGAGAGCTTATGACACAAGATGTTATGATGGTCATCAAAAACTTTAGACAGGTCTAAGAAAAGTGCAGATATAGTAGAGTGCTGTTTGAATGTGTGTGTTAGAGGTAAATGAGGGCACAGACTGTTGTAAAGAGCTTTGAGTATATTGATTTGATAGAAAGGTGCTACAGTCCATTTACACTTTAATATATGGTTTTACACATCATTTACTCTTTTCTTCACATGACAGCTGGTCTCATCAAGTTTTCCCTCAAATTTAAACCAAAGTATTTTATAACTGGATTCCAGTTTAAATCTTTGCATGTTCTCTCTTTCACCCTTTCAGACAAAAATGCATTTCCATCATTTTCTGTGTGAATTGCCTCTGCGTGCATGAGAGCTGTGTTCCTCTCCGTCTGCTGCAGGTGAGGCTTTTTGAAGCAGGCAGCTTGTTTGTCTCACTTCTCAGCTCTCTGACCTCTGACCTCTGTCTGCCAGTGTTTCATCTCCCAGCCACTCACCCACTCACTCACCCGTCTGAGTTCTCACTTTTTATCTGTTCCTTTCACGCCTCCTCTGATAGCGCAGGGTCGTTGCCAGGAAGGCAGCGTGTTGTGCTCTCACTTCTCTGGATCATGAGGCCGAGCTCGCTGGACGTTTTTAAACCCTGTGCATGTTTGTGCTGCAGACAGATGTGTGCTGCTGTGGGTGGGAGCTCCACGCTGCCCTGTGGCTCCTGCTGCAGCAGAGGAGCGAGTCCGAGTCCAGAAAACACCATCCAGCTGCTGGCTGCCACCAGATAACGTCACTGAAGACGTTTAACAGCGTTCCTTGGAGTTATCGCCCTCGGTCCTTCATGCCACAGTTTTAGAGTAAAATCAGCTAAATATAATTGTTCAGATCAAATATGATGTCAAGCTCAGAGAACATGTTGTGATTAACTCTCAGCTACTACCACGTGACATTTTAGCTCAATATCTGTGAAACCTTTGTGTTTATTAAAGTCATCAGAATTCCTTGAAATAGGTTTGTGGGTGATTTAAAAAAAAGTCTACCATATTTTTTGGACTATAAGGGGCATTAAGAAAAAAAAAAACGTCGAATAAGTCAAAGTTTATTCAACTCATTCACAATAACGCTCAATATTGTTCAGTTGTAGCACACAAAATACACAACAATACACATTTTTGAGCGCGGTGTACCACATAAAATCAGTTCAAGGTCAGTAAGTACAACCAGAATTAAAACATAAAGTGCACTAGATTATAAGGCTCACTGTTGATTTTTGAGAAAATCAAAGGATTTTAAGTGCACCTTGTGGTCCTTGTAGACATCTTTTCTTGGTTGCAGGTTCCTCAACAAGAGTTTGACTGGTCTCATTTGATGTTCTCTGTTGTGCTTTTGACATCATAATCAAACATTACTGAAATACATACTGTATATTAAAGTGATAAAAGTATTTTAGATTTAAAATAACATCTTGGGGGCCAGATAAGATGTAAACGAGAGCCACATTTGGCCCCGGGGCCTTGAGTTTGACATATATGCTTTACTGTCCAGAAACTAAAAGTGAGAAAAGAGGCTGCTGTTGCGTGACGCTGGATAAAATCTGACATGACTGACTGCAGCTGTATTTCTGCTCCATGGCTCCAGATGTTGCTGCTGTTTTCTAAAGAGCGAGTCAAAGAAGTTCTGAAAGATTCAATGAGATCATTTTATAACTAATTAAACTATTGAAAGTGAAGTACAAATCAACCCCGCAGCATCATTTTTGTATCCCTTAAAAACTTTAGCAAGTTTACGAAAAACTTTTCATGAAGGCACACAAAGTTTATAAGTTATTTATTTCATCAGACTGTTTTACCGGAACAATGTTAAAATAAAAAAGTGAATAAACATTAAAATTATTTGAACAACTTATTTTTTAGCGTTAGAGTTGCTGAGTAAACAAAAGTGACACACACACACGCAACCCCCCCCCACACACACACACACACACACATACTTACACAGGTTTGTTTTGCTATCTTTATGGGGCCTTTGCATTGACTTCCATTCATTTTTCATTTGTTTCTATAGCCTAACCCTGACCTTTACGCTAAACCTAACACATCCTCATATTAAATATATATGAAGTAGCTTATTGTGTATTGTATTAGAAATAGAACATTAGAAAGAGTTATTCATTTTGTTCTGTTACTTGAAGATAATTATTGTTTGAACTGATTGTTTGAAAAAAGGGGCAGATATAATAAGATTTTTTCTTCTTTCTGCTACCTTTCATTTTATATTTTGTATTCTTATCATTTATGGGATTGTTTGGTATTGTATTTTAAAATGAATGAATTTGTAAATAAATAAATTAAATAAATAAATATTAAACCTAACCCACCAAGGGGGCTTCTTCTTATGGGGCCCCGGCTTTGGGCCCCATTTAGAGCAGTTGATTCCCACAATGTAGTATAAGTTTGAAAAATGGGCCTTACAGAGTAGCATAAACAAGGACACACACGCATACACACAACTCACCGCTGATCTCATCCTGAGACTTTGCAGCTCGTCTGCTGCGTCTGAAGAAGTTTGAGGCTTCGGCCTCTTTCATGAAGATCCTCCTCAGCGGACCTGCTGCAGAAGCAGGTTCTCAACGTGAAGAGGATGAAAAGCCAAACAAGATGCAGGACAGAAGAAATGTGCATGATTCTCCTCACCTGGGGGGCTTGCTGCGCTGCTGTGCACAGCTGCACACTCGGCCTCTGGAGACCCTGCGTTTGAGGACAGAAGGTGAGAAGTTGAAATGAAAACCTGCAGCTGCTGGAAAACAAACATGATGCTGCTTCTAAATGAGATCCTGCTGAGGTGAAGTTCTCCTTCATCAGACTCACAGGTAAGTGCAAGGAGCACGGTGAGGAGAGCTAGGAGGGCCGTATGCACCCAGGACATCTTTAACTCCAGGTCAGAGTGAGAGGAGGGCGAAGGAGTCCGACCTGAGTGAGAGTGGGGCTGGAGTCAGGTGGGAGTGTCCTCACACTGAACACGTCTGTTATCTTTTTCACATTTATCATACATCTACTATTTCAATTAATTCAATTCAGTTTATTTATAAAGCGACAAGTCACAACAGAATCATCTCAGAGCACTGAACAGAAATATTCATATATAAAAATAATAAATTAACATTATTTATCTGAGGAGCAGACTGATTTGAATTTAACTCCATCACAGAACTCTCATCTTGAGCAAGCATGAAGGTGACAGTGGAAAGAAAAAACTCCCTCACGAGGAAGAAACCTTTAGCAGAACCAGGTTCAGGACAAGAGGTCATCTGCTTCGACCAGCTGGGTTTGAGAGGAACAGATAATAATCACATGTTAAGATCAATCAATCAATCAATCAGTTTTATTTATAAAGCACCCTTCATACTAAAAGCAGCTCAAAGTGCTGTACAGAATTATAAAACAATAAACTCACAAAATTAAAGCAAACAACACACACAAAATAAATAAATTAATTAATAAAATTAAATATGGACAATGTACATAGACTGAACAGAGATGAACCAGTTCAGGAAATGCAGTTAAAAAGATGGTCTTGAGATATAAATAATATCAAATGAAAACTATTCAATTTTAACAATTAATTTAAGGAGATGAGGTCAATTTGTTCTCCAGTAGTTTAAGCTTAAGGCAGAATAACAAGTCAACCCTAACTGTAGGATTTATCAAAAATGAAATTCTTCAAACTGGACAATGTGTCAGTCTCATAGACAGAAACTGGAAGTTGGTTCCACAAGAGAGGAGCCTGACAACTGACAGCTCTGCCTCCCATTCTGTTGTTGGAAACTCTAGGAACCACAAGTAAACCTGCCGTCTGAGAGTGAAGTGCTCTGTTAGGAAAATATGGAACAATAAGATCTTGAATATAGGATGGATCTAGGTGGTTGAGGGCTTTGTATGTTAGAAGTAAGATTTTGAATTCAATTCTGGATTTGACAGGGAGCCAATGGAGAGAAATAAAAACTGGAGAGATATGATTTATTCCACTAACTCCAGTTAAGACTCTGGCAGCAGCATTTTGGATCAAATGAAGACTTTTTACTGTATTTGGACACCCAGATAATAAACCATTACAATAGTCCAGTCTAGATGTGACAAATGCATGAAACAGTTTTTCTGCATCATTTTTAGATAAGATGTTTCTAATTTTAGTGATATTACGCAGGTGGAAGAAGGTGGTTCTAGTAATGTTTTTAATGTGGGGGATAAAAGACATGTCCTGATCAAAAATAACATCAATATTTTTAACATTAGAGCTGGAGCCAGATTAATGCCATCCAAGGAGGAGAAAGACTGAAAAATTCATTCCTAAGATGCTCAGGTCCAAAAACTAAAACCTTGGTCTTTGAGTTCAAAAGGAGAAGATTTAGGGTCATCCAGGTTTTTATGTCTTTAACACATGCTTGTAGTGTAAATAACTGATTGGATTCACTGGGTTTCCTGGACAAATATAACTGTGTATCATCAGCATAACAATGAAAAATTATCCCATGCTGTTTAATAGCATTACCTAATGGAAGCATATATAAGGTAAAGAGTATAGGTCCAAGCACTGAACCTTGAAGAACTCCATGACTAATCTTGATCTACAAAGTAATTGAATGAGGTTCATTGTGACAAAGCAACACAAAGTAGAGCATATTAGAGGAAAATGATACACAATTTGCAATTGGTTGATATAATAAGCCTGTAAAGGTTTGGTGTGTGTTTGTTTTCAGCTGCACCTTTAGCTGCAGTTACAGCTGCTCATAGTGGACTACCTGTTTGCAAAACACCTCATGCTCAGTCAGACTGCTCATAGTGGACTACCTGTTTGCAAAACACCTCATGCTCAGTCAGACTGGATGGAGGGGGTCTCTGAACAACAGTTTTCAGGTGTTGCCCCAGAATCTCAGCAATATTCAGGTCTGACCCGTTGGAACTCCTGAATATGCTTCGATCTGAACCGGTCCAGCTCTGGATGTTTTGTGTCGTTGGCCTGCTGGAAGTGAACTTCTGACCTGGACTCGAGTCTGTTGCAGCCTCGAACAGGTTTTCCTCCACGACTGTTCTGTGTTAACACATCTGTTCAGCCTCCCTGCACCCCCTGAATGTAAAGAACCCCACAGCATGATGCTGCCACCACTGTCCTCAGCGGGGCAGGAGCGTTCAGGTGATGTCACACAAAGTGTTGAGCATTCAGGCCCAAAATTCAGTTTTGGCCTCATTTGAACAGCTTCTTGTGTGTCGTGACAAACTGCAAACACTTTTTATGGGTTTATTTCAACAGCAGTGTTCTTCTCTACACTTTTCCATGAACAGCAGATTTGTGTGGACTACTCGTGGACGTGTGGACAGATTGTCCCTGAGCTCAACCAGAGAAACCTCTTCCTCAGATGAATGCTCTCCTGGCCCGCTCTGTCAGTTCAGGTGGGCGGCCATGTCTTTATTGCAGTCGTGTCATACTCGTTCCATTTTCATTTGATGAACACAGCTCTGTTATTGTTCATAGACTTGGATATTGTTTTATAACCTCATCCTGCTTTAAACTTTTCAGTAACTCTTGGGCGGATGGAAAAATCAAAATGGCTGTGTATGTACACATGTACGCCACACTTCTCAGATAGTTATTTGTAAAAAGCTTTGAAAACCGTAATTTTCCTTCCACGTTCCAGTTATACACCACTTTGTGTTGGTCTGTACTGCGGTAACATATTTTAAAGTCTGTGGTTGTGTTGGGACAAAGTGAGGACAAGTTCAACAGTTGAATACTTTTGAAAGGTACTGTACGGTTAAATCTAACAAATGTCACAAAGCATTTTAAACTAGACGAGGAAAGACCCTGATGCATGCTCAATAATCCAGGTGGAAAAATCTAAAAAAGCTAAGTCTGGTCCTCTGGACATTCAAAAAACTAAACAAAACAAAGCAACAACATTTTTTTTGTTGTAGAAACGTTTCGTCTTTCGTCCGAAAGACTTCCTCACTCTGAGCTGCTGTATTCAGCTCAGTCTTATAAATAGCCCCCTCTCACAGTGGATCAACCAGTTGGCTGATGACAGCCTGAAACCAGCTGCTCACATGATCAAGGATTCTACAATTTTATTGCTTTTTTTTTTATGTCCAGAGGACGAGACTTCGCTTTTTTTAGATAGATGAGGAAAGATTAATTTTGACTCGGTGAGATTTTTGCTCCTGCTTCCATCCATTTCATGAACATTTAGACTTGAAGTGAAGCCTTGACTGTGACAGACGGTCGACCTTTAGTTCAGTGACAGCCTGAGATCGTTTCTTCAGCCAGACAGGAAATAATTTGAGCGTTGGCAAAGAAATTACAGCCCAGACTGATGATGATATCTCCAACACTTGTCAGGGAGAAGATGGATGTGAGACAAGAAAAACGACAGAATATTCAGGTGAAAGAAACGACAGGAAGCAGTTGAGGCCCGGAGCAGGTTTGCAGATTTCTTGCCAAATGTTTTCACACAAACCTGAGACAGACGTGAGAGGGGCCACTGCTCTGCAGAAAGTGTTCGCAGCTCTTCACAGTTTGTTATGTTACAGCCTTATTGCAGATTGTATTAAACTAATATTCAACACTCTACACACAATACTGTACTCCATTATGAGAATGTGGAAAAAAGATTTGAGATTTTTGCAAATGTATTAAAAATAGAAAACTTAATGTAAGTTTGTTAAAATGTTTGTTAAAATTTCTTTTGAAGGCAAGTAAGTAATGATCCTGCAATTAATACACTTGTAAATCACACATAAACATGCATCAGGGTATTAATGTACCGGTAATCACATGTATCTATTCACAGCTTTGTTGATCCACATTGTGCAGCAGTCTCCAGTCTTTTTGAACATGATGCCTCAAGCAGAGCACATCTATCTTTAGACAGCTTGACCCATTCTTCTTTGCAGTACTTCCATCAGGTTGGATGTACTTCCATCAGGTTGGATGTACTTCCATCAGGTTGGACGTGCTTCCATCAGGTTGGATGGAGACGTCTGTGCAGCCATTTCCAGATATCTCCAAAGATGTTCAGTCTGGACTCTGGCTTGGGGGTGCTCAAGCACAAATTTTTTTTAACTCGGCACCCCTGCTTTAGAGTAATGTATAAGCTCAGAGCAGACTGTAAGTGATTTTGTTTTTTTCTACATGGAGCTAGCCTGGTTAAAACCAGACCCCTGTCCTTCACTTCGCTTCGTACTAGGGTCTGGACTTTCTCCATTGTGAAACGATTCTTGCTGGAGGCGTGGCCTCTGCTGAGGAACAAAACCATTGGATCTTAGAAAAATTTTGAACAGGGAAAAGCATTCTGCTCCCTCCCCCTCAGAGCCATATATGGCTGCTCCCCGTGTTCTGTTGAACTTGACATCTGCTCCGCCTCCTGCTGCATTTTCTCTCGCTGCCGCTGCATATTCTGTGTTTATATGTTAATAAAACGTTTTGATAAAATAAAATAAAACCATGGATCGCTGGTCCAGCTCACCAGAAGACCAGAAAATCTGATGGGACTCGGGCAGCAACGTAAAACCCGAGTTTAATTCTCTCGTGACAACCTGAGGCATTTCCTTGTAGCGGAGGGAGAGGAGGAGGAGAAGGAGGGAGAAGGGAGCGATCACTTGACTTTTGGCCAAAAAAAACAAAAGAAAACTCCGGATAAGGGATTAAGAAGGGGAAATTAATACATTTGTGTCACATTTAAAACAGTCCTGCATCGCTTTGCATCGCTTTGAATGATGTTGAGATTAGTCACGTGAGGTATAGTGCGCTCTCACGTACGTCATCAATGAGGGACTATTTAAGGAGTGGTATTAACGCAGCTGTGTAGATTGGAGTGGATGGAGTCTGTATGTATCTGATGGCATGAAATAAACCTCCTAAACTAAAAGCTGGATCTTGAACCGTTCTTTGTCCGACCTATCCTGCCCTGAGATGACGAACCGAACAGGTTATGGGCCCAGATGGGACAAGGAAGGTCGCTGGCAAAGATTATGCTTCGACGGAGATGAACGGAACTATGAGCTGTGGGAAACGAAGTTCCTGGGACACCTCCGGCTACAAGGTCTGAAAAATACCATTCTACTAAAAGTCGAACCAGATACAGAGGTGGAGGAGGATGATGCAGTGAAAAATGAGATGGCTTATGCAGAGCTAATACAGTTTCTCGACGACAGAAGTTTGTCTCTGATTATGAGAGAGGCAGCAGACGACAGCAGGAAAGCCTTACAAATCCTGCGAGACCATTATGCGGGCAGAGGAAAACCGCGAGTAATCAGCATACAGAACTGACATCCCTCCAGAAAAAGGCAAGTGAGACTGTCACAGACTTTATTATAAGAGCTGAAACTGCGATTACTGCACTGAGAAACGCCGGTGAAACACTGAGTGATGGACTTCTGGTCGCCATGGTGTTAAAAGGTCTACCAGAACCTTACAAACCATTCGTAGTCCACATCACACAGAGCAGCGACGACCAACTAACATTTGCTGAGTTTAAAGTGAAGCTGAGAAGCTACGAAAGCACTGTAAACTTTAATACAAATGTGGACAAGGATGATGTGATGACAGCAAGTGGCTACAGGAGCGGAGCAGTGCGAAGACGAGGAGGAAACGAGGAGCTCATCTGTTACAGCTGTGGACTGGGGGGACACAGAGCAAGGCAGTGTCCGAAGAATAAAACACAGCGACAGTGGTGCCGTGTGTGTAAGAGTCCACGTCATGCAGAGAGTAACTGTTGGCGAAAGAAGATGGAGAATGTGAACCAAGCGACCGATGAAGTGGAGGATGATCACTCATTCGCATTCAAGACAAACGACGCACAGATCAGCGGACGGAAACAGAGAGGCCTGATGGTGGACACCGGAGCGACCTCACACATCATCACTGATGTTAACAGGTTCAAACGCTGGGATGACACGTTTGAACCAGAACAACACTTCATCGAGCTCGCTGACGGGACGAGGACGAACGGTGTGGCGGTGAAGAGAGGTGACGCGGAGGTCTGGCTGCGGGACACACAAGGACGAAGGATGAAGGTGGAGATCAAACGGGCGTTATACGTCCCAACGTACCCACAAGACATCTTTTCTGTGAAGGCGGCGACGTCCAGGGGAGCCTCAGTCAACTTCAACCAAGAATGCAGTCAACTCATCGCCAAGGACGGTACAAGGTTTGACATTAGTGTCTATGATAGACTTTATTATTTAGACATATTTGACAATGACAATAAAAATTATGAGGACGAACAAAATAATGTGATTTCAGGTTGTTATGACATTCAGGAGTGGCACAAAATTTTAGGCCACTGTAATTTCCAAGACCTGCTAAAATTAGAAAACGTGGTAAAAGGCATGAAAATCAAAGGGAAGGGTGATAAAACGAACCTAGACTGTGAAACTTGCATCTTGGGTAAATTCTGTCAATACAGAAACAGACAAGCTGATGCAAAAGCAGAAAACGTTTATACCGATTTAGCTGGTCCAATTGAGCCTGCTGCAAAAGATGGATTCAGATACACATTAGCGTTTACAGATGACTATTCTGGTACAATATTTGTTTATTTTCTTAAAGCTAAAAGTGACACAGTTAAAGCTACTGAAAAGTTTATTGCAGATGTTGCCCCATATGGTAAAATAAAATGCATTAGGTCTGATAACGGTACAGAGTTCACATCAAAAGACTTTCAGTCTTTAATGAGTATTAATTCTATCAGACATGAGACATCTGCACCTTATTCACCGCATCAGAATGGCACAGCTGAAAGAAGCTGGAGAACATTGTTTGAAATGGCGAGATGCATGTTAAGAGAAAGTAATCTACCTAAAGAGTTGTGGACTTATGCTGTAATGGCTTCTGCAGTAATTAGAAACAGGTGTTTTAACAACCGTTTGAAACAAACTCCATATTACCTGCTGACAGGAAAGGTGCCTGACCTTTCTAAAATGAAAGAATTTGGGTGTGTGTGCTATGCATATAGACAAATTAAGAAAAAGCTAGATCCAAGGTGTGAAAAAGGTATCTTTGTGGGTTATGATAAATACAGCCCTGCATATTTAGTCTATTACCCAAACACAGGAAAAATCTGCAAACATCGACTGGTTAAATTTGTAGCTCATAATATAAATGAATGGCAAACTCAGGATGATCCTGACATGTTTGATGATGTTTTTAGATATAGAAGAACTATCCCTGTTAAGTCAGAGTCAGGAGCAGAACACCAGGTGTCACAGGGAGCACATGGGAGTTCTACTGAACCGGCAGTGAGTGTGGAGAGCACAAGTGTTAGACAGGAAACACAAGAGGTCTCATCTGAACCTATTTCAGAAGAAGAAAGCACAAGTGATGAACAAAATGCAGATGAACAGGGTCTGCGACGTTCTGAAAGGGAAAGAAAAGCACCAGCACATTTAAAAGACTATGAATGTATGGCTGAGAGTGCTGATAATAAAGAGATAAATGTTGAATATTGCTATCGTTCAGTGTTTAGTACACCACAAAGTTACAGAGAAGCAATAAATTCACCTAAAGCTGTAAAATGGATAGAAGCAATGAAAGAAGAGATGGAATCCTTAACGGAGAACAAAACATTTACACTGACCAGACTGTCAGAAAATAAAAATGCAGTGGGGGGTAGATGGGTCTTCACGATTAAGAATAACATAGATGGAACTGAAACCTATAAGGACAATCGAGTTAGATATAGGTTATAAGGAAACATTCACATCAAACCATCTACAACAGTAAAGCTCCAGAAGTTTGTACATTTCAGATTTGGGGATGTAAATTAATGTCGTTGTACAGTGTTGTATATATTTATTTATTTTTCCTTTTTATACAATGAACTGAAAAAAAAAAAAAACTTGTGTAAAACAGTGACTGTGTATAATGTAAATATTTTTGTGATTTTGTACAATGAGAGCGAGTGGGGGTGTTGAGATTAGTCACGTGAGGTATAGTGCGCTCTCACGTACGTCATCAATGAGGGACTATTTAAGGAGTGGTATTAACGCAGCTGTGTAGATTGGAGTGGATGGAGTCTGTATGTATCTTTTTTTTTTTTTTTTATAGAGAAAGAAAGAAAAGAGAAAGTGAGACAACAAAACAACAATTATCCACAAAAAGAGCACAAGGCGAACACACCAAACCTCCGTCCACTATCCTGCAAAGCACATGACAGAACAAAGCAACGAAACATACAAGCATAAAGACTGATAATATTCATGACCTTGCATTAGATTTCTATATATAAACATACCCATACCTACAAATATATAGACAGTATATCTACATATACATCCCTACATCCATTTGTGTGTGGTTGTGAGCATGCATAAGTGAATAAGGTTCCTCCAATAGAACATTTAGTAGCGATTGTGAAGCATCAGAGATCTGTCCCCCCAAAGCCCGAGACAGACGAAAGGGCGATCAAAGCCCAAGACCCCAGGAAGGACCCCGAGCCCAGAGTCCCCAGGACCACCCGAACAGGACGAGCCACTCGTCCACTCCCCAGATCCGACCAAGGGGAAGAACCGGACGAACCCCACCAGGGACCACACACAATGACCCCCCGGGGTCAACAGCGACAAATACACAGGCCCCCGCCAGAGCCCGCTGCACCGACGTAGCCCCAGGGCCGGTCACCGATGCTCGGGCACCGGGGACGCCCACCCCTCAGGCCCAGACCCGACAGGACCAGAGGACCCGAGCCCCACCAGGCAGCCACCAGGCCGAGCCGACCAACGCCCAAGCGCCCAGCCCCAGATAGTGAGGGTCCCAAGCACGCCCGCAGGCAGAGGAACACCCACCAGGGGGCCACGTGGCAAGAGCGCGACACTAGGTAGCCTCAGAAGTATCAGAGAGGGGGCAGTCCAAGTCCCAGCCTGACACTTAAACATTCATACACAGACACACTCATTCAGACCCACCCTCATCCTCACCCTCAGTCATAGAAAGACAAACAATAACGACACGCTCCATTCATAATCCCGAAGCACACTCTATACCCCCCAGGTCCAAGACATGTACCTGCTCCCTACATGGGGCAGCCCACATCCAAACCCAGGAGGTAGGCCCATTCATTCTGGGGTGGAGAGTAGCAGACATCCAAGATCCGGCCCACCCCGCGCCCCGCCGACAGGACAGGACAGGACACCCGAGCCCAAGCAGCCCCAGGGGGAGCGCACTGCCAGTCCCGCCCACGGCAAACCCGCAGGCCCCGAACCCCCCCACACCCCAGCACAACCCCTGACGGCCCACCCCCAGAATGTCCGCCAGGTAACCAGGGGGGTAAGAGAAAAATAAATAAATAAATAATATATAAGACCCCGATACACACACCCCCGTCCCCAAATGTACTGTTGGTGAGTGTTGTTCAAGTGTACTTAAAAAGGAAAGAGAAGGAGCAAAGGCTGGCATTGTACCAGTTTCCCCTCCACTCCAACTCTAACCCAAGCCCTAATTGTCTAAATGCATAATGTTGAGTGAGCATAGGCATGGGGGTGAGATTGGTGTCATCCCGCCACCCATAGTCATAGTGCTCAATCCATTCCTTATATGTGACTTTTATGAAGAAGTTTATGAATGAATGTCTAAATCCATCCATCCATCCATCCATCCATCTTCTTCCGCTTATCCGGGGTCGGGTCGCGGGGGTAGCAGCCTAAGTAGGGAGGCCCAGACTTCCCTCTCCCCAGCCACTTGGAGCAGTTCCTCCGGGGGAATCCCAAGGCGTTCCCAGGCCAGCCGAGAAACATAGTCCCTCCAGCGCGTCCTGGGTCTTCCTCTGGGTCTCCTCCCGGTGGGACGTGCCCGGAACACCTCACCAGGGAGGCGTCCAGGAGGCATCCTAACCAGATGCCCGAGCCACCTCAACTGGCTCCTCTCGATGTGGAGAAGCAGCGGCTCTACTCCGAGTCCCTCCCGGATGACTGAGCTTCTCACCCTATCTCTAAGGGAGAGTCCAGCCACCCTGCGGAGAAAACTCATTTCAGCCGCTTGTATCCGAGATCTTGTTCTTTCGGTCATAACCCAAAGCTCATGACCATAGATGAGGGTGGGAACGTAGATCGATCGGTAAATTGAGAGCTTTGCCTTTTGACTCAGCTCTCTCTTCACCACGACAGACCGGTACAGCGCCCGCTTCACTGCGGACGCTGCACCTATCCGCCTATCGATCTCACGCTCCAGTTTTCCCTCATTCGTGAACAAGATCCCGAGATACTTAAACTCCTCCACTTGGGGCAGGACCTCCTCCCCGACCCGGAGAGGGCATGCTACCCTTTTCCGGCTCAAGACCATGGCCTCGGATTTGGAGGAACTGATCCTCATCCCGGCCGCATCACACTCGGCTGCAAACCGCTCCAGTGAAAGTTGTAAATCACGAACTGATGAAGCCAGTAGGACCACATCATCTGCAAAAAACAGAGAAGCGATTCTAAGGTCACCAAAACGGATCCTCTCAACACCTTGGCTGCGCCTAGAAATTCTGTCCATAAAAGTTATGAACAGAATCGGTGACAAAGGGCAACCTTGGCGGAGTCCAACTCTCACCGGAAACGAGCCTGACTTACTGCCGGCAATGCGGACCAAGCTCTGACACCGGTCGTACAGGGACCTAACAGCCCTTATCAAAGGGCCTGGTACCCCATACTCCCGGAGTACCCCCCACAGAACCCCCCGAGGGACGCGGTCGAATGCCTTCTCCAAGTCCACAAAACACATGTAAACTGGTTGGGCAAACTCCCACGCACCCTCCAGGACCCTGCTGAGGGTGTAGAGCTGGTCCAGTGTTCCACGACCAGGACGAAAACCACACTGCTCCTCCTGAATCCGAGGTTCGACTATCCGACGGACCCTCCTCTCCAGAACCCCTGAATAGACCTTACCAGGGAGGCTTAAGAGTGTGATCCCCCTATAGTTGGAACACACCCTACGGTCCCCCTTTTTAAA
The DNA here is from genome assembly GCA_038048925.1 of Garcialebias charrua. NCBI lineage: Eukaryota > Metazoa > Chordata > Actinopteri > Cyprinodontiformes > Rivulidae > Garcialebias > Garcialebias charrua. The sequence goes on from JBBPBX010042562.1 coordinate 23,925, forward strand.
TAGGGGAACCACCACCCCAGTCTGCCAAGTCTAATGTCTGAATGTCTAAAGTGTATATAAAATTGAGTCTCAGGTGTTCTGAACAACAGAGATGTAAAACCATTGCAGCACACCTGAGACTCAAATTCCCTACATGTATTAATTTAAGATGAAGAGGGCGGAGGTGCGTGTTGAGGGATGGGGAGAAAAATATCTGCAGGAACAGTGCTCCCACAGCGAGTCAGCTCCCCCGCTGACCCTGCGTACCCCCCCAGCTCGCCAAGGTCCACCCAAGGAGCGAGGAAAAAGAAACACCTCTCCGACCGCCAGGCCATTGAGCCAAGACCAGAGAGGACACGGCCCCGAGGGCCGCCAACAGCAGAACCAACAGCCCACACCCACCAGGGCCGCCGTGACCCCTGCGAACCGCAGTCAGCCCGCCGTCCAAGAAGACACAAAATCCCACATGGACGACACGGCCAAGAGCGCCCGCCCAACCGCCGACAGAGCCAGGAAGCACCAAGAACAGGCCCCAACCAGGGCCCGCACAACGGCCAAGCATAGTCCAAGACCATCATCAAGGACATCCACTTAATCCCCACCCCAGAAGAAATACTACACCCACCCTTCATATTAACAACTTTCAGAACACATAACACATTAGACACCCAGGCTGGGTTTGCCCGCCCCCTCCCATTGGCCACCAGTCACGCCCCCAGACACCCACCCCCCAGCATATGAACCCCCAACCCACCAGCGAGCCGAGGGCCCCCGGCCAGAGCCGGGCACCAGAGCGCCAGTCAACCAATGCCCGGCGACCCGCCCACCAGAGCCCACGACCCCCGATCCCCACCAGGCCCAAGCCCGGGGACGACACGTCCCCAGAGTCCCAAGCCCCCGGCACCCGCCCCGAAACCACCCCAGCACAGCCGGGTCACCGACCGGCGACCCATGACTGCCGCCACCGACCACCCGAGGGCCCGCATGCCGCCCCTAGCAGATATCCCCCAGAACCCCCCCGGTCCTCCCCAGGTCGAAGACAGGGTCCTCCCCGCCCAAGCAGCCCCAACCCCCCGGCGCCCCAAACCCCAACCCCCCCTCCAGTCCCAATGCCCCACAAGGCCACATCCCAGACCCCCCACCCTCACTACGTAACGGAACCGATCAAAGAGTGCCAAATAGATTGATCCAATGTGTCGGCAGATGCTGTTTCAAGACTAATATGATCTAACAGAAGATTTTTATACTGATTAATGCTAAGATTATTTTTATTTTTCCAATTTACGAGTATGGTTTTCTTTGCGATGCATAAGGCAGTGAAAAGCATATAGGATGTATTTTTTTCTAGTATAACATCTTCAAAGATACCCAATAAGCAAACAGATGGAGAGAGTGGGATATTAAATTTCAAACATTTAGACAAGTCTTCACATACCTGTACCCAGAACCTCTGAACGGGTGGACAGAACCAGAGCGCGTGAATATAATCATCAGGTGTATTACTTATGCACTGTGAGCACTTGTTAGATGGTATAAAGCCCATCTTAAACATTCGCTGACCTGTATAATGTACTCTATAGAGAACCTTATATTGTATTAATTGTAAATTGGAGATTCTAGTCAATTTAAAAGTATTTGAACATACTTGAGACCAAATTTTTTGTTCAAAGTTGATTGATAAATCTGACTCCCATTTTTCAACAGGTAGTGCTATCGAGTCATCGATTCTAGACAATTTTTTGTATATTTTAGATAATAATTTGGGTGGTTGAAAATTAATAAACTCTAACACACATGTTGGTGTTTCCAACACTGTTTTATTAAGCTTAAATTTCTTTTTTACAATTGACTTAATTTGTTGGTATTGTAGGAAATATTTATTATCAATGCCATATTGTATTATTAATTTATTAAATGGAATAAAGTCTATACCCTCAAATATGTGTTCCAGACATTCAATACCTTTCATTCTCCAACCTGGGAAATTTAACATATTATTTTCTTGTTGAATGTCAGGATTGTTCCAGAGAGGTGTATGTCTACATGGGAGTAGTGAAGACTTTGTCATTTTCAGATACTCCCACCATGCTGTCAGAGATGAGCTAATATTGATGCTCTTAAAGCAGACATGTCTTTTTAAATCTGTACTGATAAATGGTAGATCTGAAATCCTAATATTATTACATAAAGTTTGTTCTATATCTATCCAAGTTTCATCTAGTGCATTCGGTTTTAACCACTTTGATATATATTGTAACCTGTTGGCTAAATAGTAGTAATAAAAGTTTGGAAGTTCTAATCCTCCGGTATCTTTAGATTTCTGTAATGTTTTTAAACTAATACGTGGAGTTTTATTTTTCCAAAGGAATTTAGATATAGAAGAGTCCAGGGACTTAAACCATTCAGTTGAAGGTTTATTTGGAATCATTGAGAATAAATAATTTATTCTCGGCAGCACCATCATTTTTACTGAGGCAACTCTTCCCATAAGTGATATGGGTAGAGATCTCCATCTAGTAAGATCGTCTTCAATTTTCTTTAATAATGGGATATGATTTAATTTTATTAAATCCTCTAATTTAGGAGAGATATTAAAGATCCACTGACGTGATTTTTCTACTATTCATCAAATTGCTCAAAATATATATATTTTATCATTTAAATATGTTAGTTTTTGCAAACAAAATGATAAATCACTTTAATTTTGCTTTAAAAGTGATTTTGAACTTCAAGCTGTGTTTAATCGTGGGAAATCCGTTTACACCCGAACGCACCATCTGTGATGTAATGTCCAGAGTTGAGGCAGAGCTCTGAGCTTGTCACGGTGTGCGCAGCTCCACATGAAGGTCAGTCTGATACAGCATCAGACCTAAATTAGATCCTGTTGTTTCTTGTTCCATCACCCAAACTATTTTCTGCTTCCCAAAATGAAGACAAATAGCTCAAATCTTCACCTAGATTGATAAATTAGTCAAGTTTTAAAATGTCCGCTATTGAAGAGACTGGAGCCCTCTGCCTCTCACTCTGGACATTACGTCACAGATGGTGCGTTCAGGTGTAAACGGATTTCCCATGATTAAACACGGCTTGAAGTTCAAAATCACTTTTAAAGCAAAATTAAAGTGATTTATCATTTTGTTTGCAAAAACTAACATATTTAAATGATAAAATATATATATATTGAGCAATTTGATGAATAGTAGAAAAATCACGTCAGTGGATCTTTAACACCTAAATATTTAATGTTACCTGATTGCAGTCTTTCATTAAGAGAATTATTAAACACGCAATTTATTGGAAGAACTGTAGATTTTGTCCAGTTTATAGAATAATCAGAAACTTTTGAGAATGAGTTTATTAACTTGATAACATTAGATATTGAGTTTCCCGAGTTCTCAAGAAAAAGCAAAACATCATCAGCATAAAGACTAATTTTATGTTCTATGTTTCGACCCTTTATTCCTTTAATATCAGCACTTTGCCTTATTGCTGCTGCTAAAGGTTCAATAAAAATAGCAAATAATGCTGGTGAAAGTGGGCAACCTTGCCTGGTGCCCCTCTGTAAACAGAAGCTTGAAGATAATTGATTATTTGTCCTGACGCACGCTGTTGGTGAACTATATAATATTTTTAACCAGTTAATGAAGTAATTCCCAAAACCAAATTTATTTAAGGTAGCAAATAAAAAATTCCAATTTACTCTATCGAATGCTTTTTCAGCATCTAAAGAAAAAATAGCTGTTTCAATATTTTTAAAATACGAATACTCTATTACATTATATAATCTGCGAGTGTTTGTGTTCGAGTGTCTTCCCTTTATGAATCCGGTTTGGTCTGGATGTATAATAACAGGAGTTATCTTCTCTAGTCTTTTTGATAAGACTTTACAAATTATTTTAACATCTACATTAATAAGAGAGATTGGACGATAACTGGTAGGTAATACTGGGTCTTTGCCTGATTTTAATAAGAGACTAATGTTAGCTGAATTCATATGTGTTGGTAGCCTGCCATTTCCTTCTGACTCAAGTAGCACTCTATAGAATATCGGTTCCAGTATATCCCAGAATTCTTTATAGAATTCCACTGGATAGCCATCAGGACCTGGAGATTTCTTATTAGGCATGCTTTTAATTGCTTCATGGAGCTCATCTGATGTTAATGGTGAGTCTAGTTTTGATGACTGACTAATATCTAGTTTTGGAAGTGTTACTTTCTCCAAGAATTCATTAATATCCTCATTAGATGGATTTATTTGTGGAGTGTATAGAGTTTTATAGAAATCTTTAAAAACATCGTTTATTTTTCCCTCATCATAAAATATATTTCCATTTTCATCTTTAATACCATATATAGATGTTTTTTCTTTGTTTAATTTGAGTTGATTAGCTAAAAAGTTCCCTGATTTATTACCGTATTCAAAATGATCTAATCTAAGTCTTTG
>JBBPBX010042563.1:0-10105 GCA_038048925.1 Garcialebias charrua
AAAGTTATTTTTCAAAACATAAACTGCACAAGTGAAATAAAGCAGACACATTGAATTTAAACTTAAGCCTTCACTTTAATTTGATTACAATTATTTTTTTAAACTTACCTTTTGAGGTTTGAAGCGTTGAACCGGCACAGAAGTATGGAAGCTGTCAGACTGACAACAGGACAGGTAACCTAATCAGAGTGGATTGTTTCAGGGCTGAAATCTGATCAGAGTCCATTGATTGATCAACAAAGAAACCGTGTGAGTCGTTACAGTTGTCAATGGGGGTGGTGCTCATAGTTTTAAACAGAAACCTGAAGTAAGCTTGCTGCTCTGTAGAACACAGGAATAAGAGAGTTTTCATTTTTAATGAGTTGTTATTTACCGTATGGTTTTCCCATGAAGAGAACACACGTAAATGTTTGTTTAGTGAAGAGGTTAAGAGGTAAACGGGTCTGCAATCTGCGGCTCTGGAGCCACATGTGGCTCTTTAGTCCCTCTGCAGCGGCTCTTGAACAAAACGAACATAAAACTGAATTTCATAGGATGTTATACCCACAACAACAACAAAAATACTACTTTTAGCAGTTTTCCTGTCATTTCCTTTGCAAATATGTGGATGTTAGTACTAATACACAGAGTAAATTATGCTCACTTTAACTTTATGCTTTATTAATTCAAAGTAGAATACTCAATTACTCCACAATTTAATAATAATTGTATAAGCATGCACAGTTCATTGTATTAGTTTAAAAAAAATTGTGAAAATTAGCTCTTGTTTTTTCTTTACAAGAATCCAGTCTGTTATTCGTGACCAGACTGGATAGATTCCTTGATAAACAAGTGGTTCTGAGTGATAATCAATATGGTTTCAGAAGAAACCATTCAACATCAATGGCTCTCATGGACTTCATTGAACAAATAACTACAGCTAACAATATTGTATTAGTATCTTTGTTGACCTCAGAAAAGCCTTCGATACTATTGATCACTGCATTCTTTTGGAGAAATTGAATAAATATGGAATGAGAGGTCTAGTATTACAATGGGTATCTAGTTATCTGACAAATAGGAAGCAATTTGTTCAAATAAATGAAGTAAGATTCAAACTTGCTAACATTACGTGTGGGGTCCCACAAGGTTCGGTGCTTGGTCCAAAGTTGTTTCTTTTGTACATAAATGATTTGGTGAATGTGTCGGGGCTACTGTATTTAGGTGTGTTCTGTTTGCAGATGATACCCCATTTTTTTGTTTGTGAAAAAATTTGGATCGAATGCTGGACATGATGGAAACAGAGTTTGTAAAAATACAGACTTGGTTTGGGCTTAACAAATTATCGCTAAATTTGGAAAAAAATAATTATATTGTATTTAATAATAGAAAAATCGCAGTTGATGCTACATTTAAAATTAATGGTAATATAATTGGTAAAGTGAAAGAGGTGAAATTTTTGGGTGTAGTTATTGATGAGAACCTGACCTGGAAATCTCATCTTAATAATTTGAGAACAAAGATAGCCAGATCTATTGCTGTATTATATAAGGCAAAATAATTATTTAATGATAAAGCATCACTTATATTGTATAATGCTATAGTTCTTCCATATTTGACTTATTGTGTTGAAGTTTGGGGAAAGGCATGTAAAATATCTACAAATTCTATTTTTAATTTTACAAAAAAGAGAATTAAGAATCATCTCAGGAAAGCATTACACTCACCCATATAACATATTATTTCATCAGTTAAATTTATTAAAGTTTTATGAACTGGTTGACTATGGAATTCTTCAGGTTATGTACAGAGCTCATACAAATTCCTTACCTCGAAATAGTCAATCTTATTTTATTAAGAGAGTCAGTAATTACAAATTAAAAGGACTAGAAATGTTTGTGAAACCAAAAATTTGAACACATTCAAAGGAACGATGCACATCAGTTCAAGGAGTAAAACTGTGGAATGTTTTGGATAATAATTGTAAAAAAGCTTCCTCAATGTTTTTGTTAAAGAAAATGGGAAAAAGTAGTTTATTGAAAAAATATGAAATTGTTTAGCATATTCTTATTGAAATCGGTTGTTCTTGGCACGGAGTCGGTTTTTGGCTTGTTATGTTATATGAAGACTATTTATGTTTGAATGTATTTTATTTCATAAGTTTTTTTTTTAAGGCGCAGATGCTATAAGATTTTTTCTTCTTTCTCCTGCCTTTCATTTGCTTTGTAAAATTTGTTTTGTTTTTATAATTATTCAATTTTAACTGAAAATGAATTAAGAATTTTTTTTTTAAATCACCAAAAAAAAATCCAGTCTTCTGTGATATAATTGCGACCTGGATATGGGCAGTTCCTGGTTTTCCTGCTGCTCTGAAGACACTAGATGGCGCCAACATAGTCCCTCGCTACTTTGCGGTTCGTTTTTTTTTTTCGCGGACTCGCTCTATCGCGGTTTTTCAAAATAAGATTGGATACGACACGCAGCTGGCTGATTGATGGATGAGCCGCACGATCGGCATGGAATTTTATTTAAAATAATTTAAAATGACTTTGCACCTGCTGCACCTCTGTACAGCCCACGGCTCCGCTCTGCTGCGGAGAAGTGGGCGTGGCCTAGAGCAACGGAGGCAGGGAGCTGAAATCATGACATGTGCTCTTTTAGAGTGTTTAGACTTTAGAAACATTGTTTAGAATACAGTATTGCAAGAGCGTGGGAAGGGTTAAAACTCCTTAATATATACACTTATTTATATGTAAATACTAAAATAAACTATTTGTACTTCTATTCCTACTTTGTGGTTTTTCACTTATCGCGGGGCTTCAGGGTACGGATCCCCCACAATAAACGAGGGACTACTGTAATCTCCTTAACAAGACACCAGGAGTATTAAAGGCAGTAGATGACTTCTCCTCACCGCTGGAGCATTACCTGCCTCTGGTAGTCGTGCAGCCTTTTTGTATTCTGTGATGCTTGAGAAAGACTTACCTGTGTTCCTGTTGCTATTTACAGTATCTCTCCATGTGATACCTTTGCCTGGACTTCTTTGAAGAACCCCTGGAAATTTTGTTTCTCCTCAGCTGCCTTCCTCACTTTCCAACCACATGCCCTACTACCCAGCCTACAGTTAGAACTGAAATCTACCAACAGTATTGTCCTCCTCTTGGAAAATATCATCTAACTCGTGTGCTAGCTCCTCTGGGTTCCTAATGTGCTTTATTACATAACATCACTTTAAATTTATTTTCTGTCTTGAAGTTTTGTCACCCCTCATTCCTTGTCTCTGAGTATTCAGTTAAACATAACAGGCACCAGTGACCCCCTGCAGCCCGAAAAGGAAGAAACGGGAAAGACGATGGCTGGATGGATGGATGGATGGATGGATGGATGGAAGGATGGAATCCAGTCTTTTCTTTACTTAAAATGTAAAAATATCAATAAATGTTAAGAATCATTAGATGTTTTTAGTTGTACAATTTCACACCTGGCCAGAAAAGCCCACAAATTTAAAGTGGCCCATAGGCCACCAGTTGATAACAATTGTAGCAGGTTTTGTGGCTCTGGACGTATTTAATTTGTTGAATGAAGGGTCAGAAATGATTTGACCATCCTGCTATTATAAAACCCACAACCAGTTTCAATATGTTTAAAAAGCAAGCAAAACTCTTTCTTAAAAGTCCATCTAGGGACAGGAGCTGTGAATTAGCTTGTTGCTATTACACTATGCAGACATGGGACTGCTGTTTTACCATGTCGATGTGTGTCTGTCCCAATCAAATAAATTAATTACAATTACAATTTTGATCCTAAAGGTTGCAGCCCCCTGGTTTAGTCAACTTTGCTGAATTTTTTAAAATTAAAGTGCCTCATATTTAGACCCCAATAAAGTCACAACATCGGGGATTTACCATATTTTCCAGCGTATAAGCTGCATCAGTCCAAAAAAAGCATAATGTAGAGGGGAAAAAACCAACACAAGTTGCTTCCGTGTATAAGTCACATTATTACCGTATTCGTCACAGCTGACCCATCGCGTTTATTATTTGTTTATTTAATTGTCAAAACGGCTTCATTTCTCCTGGGCGGCGCCATCCATCCATCCATGCATCCATTGCAGCCGGAGCAGCTAGCTCTCCAGCGTTCCTCCGCCTGCACCAGCTGAGTGAAGCGAGCGCGCACGGGAGGACTCGCTGTTGCAGTTTTTCGAAATTTAAAGCGTCAGTCACAAATTGCATTATGAACATGGAAAAAAACCATATACAGTACAGTATAAGATGTTTCGGCATATAAGTCGTAGGACTGACAAATCTCTGCAAAAAACTGACTTATACGTCGGAAAATACGGTAGTCGAGTGGAAATTTATCCAAAGTATGTCTCCAAGGGAACGGGTTCCTGTTGATCTCAAAGCACCAGAACCATCAGGAACATTTCAGAGAGCTGCTCCTGCACGGTGACCTGCAACTCATCCATGTATTCAAATCCACTTGGTGCTGCTTGGCTCAGGCAGAATGCAAACACGTCCAGATAAATATTTACATGCAATTGGAACAAGTTGAATGTGTGGTTTGCTTCAGGGTCGGTTAGAAAACCACAAAGAGAATAAACTTGCGGATTTCTTTCCAGTTTAGGGAAAAGGGATGAAAGGTTTGACTTCCCATACTAACATGTAAAGATTTAGATAACTTGTAACAGGCTGATTTTTATTTTTAATTGAGAATTTAATCAGAAATATAATGTCATAAGAACTCTATACTTGTGTCTCAATGGAATATTGTCTCTAATTTTAAATCTGATATGTGTAAACAGTAACTAGCACACCTTTTACAGATCTATTTGATTCAAACGTGCCAAAAACCAAAATATACTGTATCGTTTTGAGTCCTCAGAGCAACAATATTCAGAAACGGAAAAATACTTTCTTTCCGTTTGTCTTTTTTAAATATAGCTCCATAATTGCACCATACTTCTTGTCAAGTGATCCCTCTGCAGGTCCCCTCATGCTTTAGACATGTTCCTGTCCTTGTACGGTGACAAGTGTCCCTGCCGGTCTGCTGACGGCTGGAATATTAATGTGAGGTAACAGCGTAGCTTCCTGTGAGTCTCTGGGGAAGGTCAGATGTCAGGCGCTAAAACCACCGCCGCTGTCCCACTGGCCTCGAGGGGCTTTGTGAAATCAGACTCTGAGTGGACCGCTCCATTAAACTGACAAATAGATGACATCATCCCCTGTGAGGATCCTTGAGCCAGTAGATATTCCTCTGCTGCAGCCCCTCCCTGACTGGACAACATGTTCAAATTCAATGCCTCTCATGCATTATTAATAAAAGTCACCTTTTGTTGATGATACACCGATTGAATATTGAGACTTTTAATTATGGGTGACAAAGGCAAGAATTAAATTCATAAAGAGTTGTATTTCCCAACATGCTTGCCTCCAACTTGCTCTCTGGTCGATCAATGTTCTGCAATCTGCTGATAGCAAATCGGCAGCTCGGATTAAAGTCTTGGAGGTTTTAAAGAGGAACTAAACTCCAAATTTGTTTATGTTTATGTTTATTAAATTTGTTCATTTTTTTTACAAAAGAAACAATACAAGACAATCCCATAAATGATAATGTACAAAATATAAAAAAATGAAAGGTAGCAGAAAGAAGAATAAATCTTATTATATCTGCCCCTTTTTTCCAACAATCAGATTAAACAATAATAATCTTCAACCAACAGTACAAAATGACTAACTCTTTCTAATTTTCTAACTAATACAATACACATTACGCTATTTCATATATATTTTTTAACACATTCGTTTTGATCATTTTCTTAAATGTAAACATTGACTTGGCATTTTTAACTACATTCTCCAAGCCATTCCATAATCTAATTCCCTGGATTGAGGTAGAACGTCCCTTCAAACTAGTTCTGAATTGTGGTTTTACAAACATCTCTGTCCCCTTAAGATTATAACAACTTTGTCTTTTAACAAAATGCATTTGGATATTTAAAGGTAATGCATTATTTTGAGCCCTATACATAACTGATAAAATTCATTCATTCATTCATTCAACCTTTATTTATACAGGCTAGCCTCGTTGAGTCACGGGGACTCATTTACAAGAGGGACCTGTCTCACTCACACCAAACAACCATCCACTCTCACACTCACACCTAGGGTCAATTTAGAGTCACCAATCAGCCTAACATGCATGTTTTTTGGTCTGTGGGAGGAAACCGGAGTACCCGGAGGAAACCCACGCATGCACGGGGAGAACATGCAAACTCCACCCAGAAAGGCCCCCGGACCGGGATTTGAACCGGCAACCTTCTCGCTGAGAGGCAGCAGCTCTACCAGTTGTGCCACCGTGCTGCCCAAATCATGGAACTTCAATAACTTCAGTTGATAAAATAATGTACTTGATGGATGACGGTAATGTTTTCTAGTGATAATTCTTACAGCTCTTTTCTGTAATACAAAAATAGGCTTTGTGATTGTTTTACACGCATTCCCCCAAACATCAATACAATAGATTAAGTGTGGAACAATGATTGTGTTATACAACAAATACAGAGCTTTATCATTCAATAGGTCTCTGACTTTGTACAGTACTGCTATCGATCTAGCTATTTTTATTCTTACAGAATTTATGTGTTGTTTCCATGTCAGTTTGTCATCAATGATAACACCCAAAAACTTCACCTCATTCACTCTACAAATCTCAACATCCTCAATTTTGAGTGGAACATCAACAGTTTTCTTTTTATTACTGAATATCATGTAATTAGTTTTTTCTAGATTTAATGATAATTTATTTATTTTAAACCAAGTTTGTATCTTGACAAATTCTGTCTTTATCAATTCCAACATTTGTTCTATATCTTCACCTAAACAGAAAAATGTGGTATCATCAGCAAAAAGTACACATTTAAGGAGTCCTGACACATTTACCAAGTCATTCACATATAAAATAAATAGCTTTGGTCCAAGTACAGAGCCTTGGGGAACTCCACATGTGATATTACAGAGGTCAGATCTTACATCATTTATTTGTACAAATTGTTTCCTATCTTTCAAGTAGCTAGATACCCACTGTAATGCTGGTCCTCTAATACCATATTTGTTCAGTTTTTCAAGGAGAATGGTGTGATCAATAGTATCGAATGCTTTTTTTAAATCAACAAAAATACTGATACAATATTGTTTTTGATCGACAGCAGTAGTTATTTGTTCCATTAATTCCATGAGAGCCATTGATGTAGAGTTTTTTGATCTAAACCCATACTGACTGTTGCTTAGAATATTTTGTTTATCTATAAATTGGTCTAGTCTGTTCACAAATAGTTTTTCAAGAATTTTTGAAAACTGTGGTAACAAGGATATAGGTCTATAATTGTTGAACACACATTTATCACCATTTTTAAAAAGAGGAACTACCTTAGCTACTTTCATATTATCTGGAAATATTCCTGTTGAAAATGATAAATTACATATATATGTAAACGGCTCAATAACATGGCTCATTATGTCCTTTACAAACATCATATCCATGTCCACCCAGTCTTTTGATCTCTTGTCTGTAAGATTTTTTACTACATTCATTATTTCCTCTAGCTGATAAACTCCCTAGAATGTGTCTAAAATGTTGTATAGCACTATGTCTGTGTTAATCTTCACATATTTGTGCGTATTAGTTTAAATCGGCAATATTTGGTCTAAAAACGTGTTTACACAGTAACCCTATGGGTTGAACAGAGGAATTGCAGCTTAATTTTCTTATTGGTCAAGGACTTTTCACTCTGACGTGTCTTGTACACTCTGTCGTCATGAAAGTGGTTCAAGCAGAGTCAATCCCCTGCAGAGATGAAGGTCCACGCTGCAGTTCATACCTTATATGGAAGTGGTACATTAGACTCCGGAAAAGTACTGCAAAGAAGCATATTATAGTTTTCAGAATGGCAATAGTTATTTGTATATTTTAACTTATTTATTTTAGGAATACTTTTCACTACATCAAAACTATGTGGTTGTATTTGTTTTCTTATATTGCAATGGATGGAGAACACATATAGGGCAATGGTGTAGGTGTGGGTTTGGGGTCTGACAGACACAGGTTCAAACCCCGGTCACGGAATACCTTGTGGTATTATTATTTTTTTTAGGCCTTTTGTTTTGGATAGATCGGGTGGGGATAGATAAATACATCTACATATTTATTCGTTGTTTTTGCTTGCTGTAAGTTGATTGCTGGAGTTTGTTTGTTGCTAGAGGGGGTGTGAACGCAGCTCAACCACCCACCTCCTCCCCTCCATGTCTCTCGACACGCCCATTTTCATTTTGAATCTGGTCTGGGGGCGGAGTTACCATTTTGCAGTGAGTTGAGGACCTCTTTAGTGCCTCAGACTCCAGAACTGTGTTTACTGGGAGACAGATCTCAAATGGCAGACATCTCCGAAGGAGTCCTTTCAGTTATTGTGGTCTGACAGCATCCAGGATCATCTCACCACCAGCCTTTATGTTTGTGTTTGCTGTTAGTGTTACGTTTATCTTGTTCAATTTTTTCGTTTGTTCTGAAAATGAATAAAAAACTAATAAATAAATAAAACGACAAGAAAATCTGCAGCTCGACTCAGCTCAGCTGAGACTTCGGCTGATCCTAAGAACAAATCTGGAAGCGAATGGGATCGCCCACTGGACAGACTATGGCCATGAAGTGGCGACACTTCAGCAGCAGAGTGTTATAAGTGCTACATTCATATTCTTTACACTATAATGAAAACATCTTGTGTACATGTACTTTATGGTATTTACAGTATGTTGGTGTGAACCAACAACTATAAAACAGAAGATTACTTAAGTTGGGATTCAACAAGCTTTATCTACTGCAATTTATGACCATCTGAAAGAAGAAGCAGTGGAAGAAGTGTGTTCATAGTGGCAATGGTCAACATATTCTTTAATGAAAACATCTTGTGTACATGTACTTTATGGTATTTACAGTATGTTGGTGTGAACCAACAACTATAAAACAGAAGATTACTTAAGTTGGGATTCAACAAGCTTTATCTACTGCAATTTATGACCATCTGAAAGAAGAAGCAGTGGAAGAAGTGTGTTCATAGTGGCAATGGTCAACAGATGTTTTGACAACACTCATTTGTTGTGAAGTGGTAGACAAAGTGAGATATCAAAATATTAAATGAGAAATGAGAAATTAAATGAGAGGTCTTGCAGGAGCTGCACAAGAGCTTCTCAGACAGTTCTGCACTCATCAGCACCCAGCATGACCCACGTCTGCTGCAGGCATCCCATGTGTTGTCACGTCTCACCATGACTTTCACACAAATTGTGCAGAGCACAGAGTTTTCACCATTGTTTTTGACAAAGTGTACATCACACTCATTCTATTGCAGCAAACAACGCCACCTTCTCCTTAATTGACCAAAAGAAGTCTCTGGTGTGAGGATGGAAAAGGTTTCCACGCTTGGCCAGTTATAGTGTGGACTGTCTCAGCAGTCTTGCATCATGCAAGCTGTCTGGCAGTCCTGAGAAGGCATTCCAGAAGAGCCCCTGACCATTGATGACCCCCTGAAGAATTAGAGCATGAAAGCCTTTATGGTTAAAATAATCTGTGTGATACTGAGTTGGCGCTATGATGGGCATGTGGCACTCATCACTAGCACCCACACAGGGAAATACCACCTGTCCTCAAAATAGGCTGCCATCTCTCTAAATCTGCCTGCAGACGGGAGTTTAGTCAGGCCGGTCCAGTCCTATATACACACACGCATGCACAGACTGTTGTAATACTCCAAAAGATGTCCAATGCCCCAGCACTCTAAGCCTGTAGCGTGCTTCCACAAAGCTATGGCTACTCTTTTTAATGGTACACATCTGCGGAAAGTTGTATTTTTGCATTCTGAAGCGGGGTACATTTTTGTGCGCAGGTAGTTGAGTTTCCGGGGACACCCAAAAATTCTGGTCCCACTGCACTTCTGTGAATCCAGGAAAGATAGCGTTCCTTCGCTAAGTGCTTTGGTCAAAGGCCCAAAAATAAACAACTTTGGCATCCTCCTGAAACAATACGGAAAGGCACATCGGCTTCCAAACTCCCCACGAATTTGTGACGTATCCTG
>JBBPBX010042563.1:11984-28346 GCA_038048925.1 Garcialebias charrua
AGTATGGGGTACCAGGCCCTTTGATAAGGGCTGTTAGGTCCCTGTACGACCGGTGTCAGAGCTTGGTCCGCATTGCCGGCAGTAAGTCAGGCTCGTTTCCGGTGAGAGTTGGACTCCGCCAAGGTTGCCCTTTGTCACCGATTCTGTTCATAACTTTTATGGACAGAATTTCTAGGCGCAGCCAAGGTGTTGAGAGGATCCGTTTTGGTGACCTTAGAATCGCTTCTCTGTTTTTTGCAGATGATGTGGTCCTACTGGCTTCATCAGTTCGTGATTTACAACTTTCACTGGAGCGGTTTGCAGCCGAGTGTGATGCGGCCGGGATGAGGATCAGTTCCTCCAAATCCGAGGCCATGGTCTTGAGCCGGAAAAGGGTAGCATGCCCTCTCCGGGTCGGGGAGGAGGTCCTGCCCCAAGTGGAGGAGTTTAAGTATCTCGGGATCTTGTTCACGAATGAGGGAAAACTGGAGCGTGAGATCGATAGGCGGATAGGTGCAGCGTCCGCAGTGAAGCGGGCGCTGTACCGGTCTGTCGTGGTGAAGAGAGAGCTGAGTCAAAAGGCAAAGCTCTCAATTTACCGATCGATCTACGTTCCCACCCTCATCTATGGTCATGAGCTTTGGGTTATGACCGAAAGAACAAGATCTCGGATACAAGCGGCTGAAATGAGTTTTCTCCGCAGGGTGGCTGGACTCTCCCTTAGAGATAGGGTGAGAAGCTCAGTCATCCGGGAGGGACTCGGAGTAGAGCCGCTGCTTCTCCACATCGAGAGGAGCCAGTTGAGGTGGCTCGGGCATCTGGTTAGGATGCCTCCTGGACGCCTCCCTGGTGAGGTGTTCCGGGCACGTCCCACCGGGAGGAGACCCAGAGGAAGACCCAGGACGCGCTGGAGGGACTATGTTTCTCGGCTGGCCTGGGAACGCCTTGGGATTCCCCCGGAGGAGCTGCTCCAAGTGGCTGGGGAGAGGGAAGTCTGGGCCTCCCTACTTAGGCTGCTACCCCCGCGACCCGACCCCGGATAAGCGGAAGAAGATGGATGGATGGATGGATGGATGGATGATGGGTGTTAGGTTAGGGAGGGGGCCCTGTGAGCTTCGGTGCCCAGGGGCCCCTGGGGTTGTTAATCCGGCCCTGTTGACAGGGAGAACCAAAAACCCCAAACCCTACAATGGACATCATGTAAGAACAATGGAAAGTTAGACAAAGCAATCGTTGATTCTACATTTACCGGTACCGTACTTCTTTTGTACTGATTCTATTCAGAACTGGTCCTGAAAAGGAGGACTTTGATTTAAAAAGAGTAACTGAACGCATGGTAAATGATCTGTACTTCTATAGCACCTTTCTATGTTCAAAGGTAGAAGCTCTTTACAACACAATCTGTGTCGTCATTTACCCATTCATACAGCACTCTACTAGATCTCTACAAAGATTAATCAGAGCTTTATCACAAACAATGATGGGACACACATCAGAAGCAATGAGGGGTTCAGTGTCTTGCCCAGGGACACTAAGGTGGTGGAATTGACCCCACAGCTCTCTCATTGAAGGACGACTGTTCTTAACCGCTCAGCCACAGCTGCCCCCCCAAAATATGACAAGTTTATATTTCAGACTGATGTGTTAAGTATTTCTGTACCACCAAACAGGATGCATAGTACAGTATTTTGTTCACCGCTACAGCTGCTGATTCTGGTTTCCTATTTTAAAACTTGAAAATGTACAAACACTGTATAAACAGAACCTGTTGACCAACTACCAGAGGCAAAGTGAGTTAGTTAGTTGATTATTAACAATAAACTATCCCTGCTTAATAGAAAATGTACAGTTTACTAACAGTATACAGACATTTCCCATTGGACTAAATTATAAATATGTTTATTTTGTTTTGTTGATCATTTGTTCTCTCTAACAAAATGCTGAATGATCTAAATATATTATGCTTGTTGACAGGATGCAAGTAGGATTACATGAATCGATGGCAGCAGCTGATATTATCTAAGGAGTTCTTGTTTGTTTAAACTTACTTTGTTCTGGAAGGACAGGTTTTTAATTTTTGTTAATATTTTACACTATGTAAGCATTTTTATTAGCATATTCAACATTGTATATGCCCCATACATGTAATTATTAAACATTACAGCAACGTAATGTGTTGCAGAGTGCAGCACATCTCGCTGGGTTTTAATCGTTTTTATACAACTGAGTCTACTAGTCTGTAAAAGTCTGACAAAATATAAAATGTGATTTAAAGTTTTTAGATGCACTCTGACAATAAAAATCCAAACGTTTTCTCAGAACTGTCCAAACAGGAGCATATAAGCTGCAAATGCAGTACATGTATTTACTTTGAGTTTGAGTTTTTATTTTTTATGAAATTTGGTGTTAAACAAGGTTAATTTTATTCTGGTGCATCACCAGTCAGCTGTGTGTAACAATGCAGCATGGCGGATCAGTGGTTAGCACTGAGGCTTCACAGCAACAAGGTCCTGTGTTACATCTCCAGTTGGACTTGGGGTCTTTCTGTGTGGAGTTTGCATGTTCTTCTCGTGCTTGCATGGGTTTTCTTCGGGTACTCCGGTTTCCTCCCACAGACCAAAACATGCATGTTAGACTGCCTTCAGGCCCAGACCTCTCTTGCAAGAGTTATGTGATCTCACTGGGATTTGCCTGGTTAAATAAAGGTTAATAAAATAAAATAAATGCAGGTACATGTGACTCAGTTATTTCTTCAGTCGTCAAACCTACGTTCTGAATTGTGGCTGACTTTTGAGGAGCCATCTGATGACCACAGGACCCTCAGGACCGGACGTAGCTCTGGTCCATGGCTTCAGTGGCAGAGCAGGAGAGGAAGACCCCGGGGATGCATAGAATCCTTAAACACACAGAAAAATACATTTTATATTACTGACGGAAAACAAAGAGTTGACTAACGTCGGCTCTGACTGGACAAACCGACAGCTGTTGTAAAAAATAAAATTAACAGCCGTTTGTATGGTAATAACATTGTTTCAATTCTCAAACATACAAAGTTTGAAGTTATAAAATATACTCAAAATATATTGGTCTTAAAAAAACTGTACAACATAAGAAGTACTGTATTTGCTTCCTCTTCACACTTGGCATAAGGACACTCATGCACAAATCTTTCCCTGTTGTTTAGAGCTGTGGACTCAGTAGGGCTGGAGAATAATTTGATATCGATATATATCACAATATGCTTTTATTCAATAACGATGATGTGAGTTTTAAGCAAATTTTTGACATTTCAATATGATTACAGCGTTTCACTGACGCATTTCTTTTTCTGTTTAGGTTGAAGGGCCGCCTCAGTTTCAACCCGAATAGAAAAATCTGTGACACAACTACGTAAGTGCGTGGTGACGTAGATGTTACGCAGAGCTCAAGTCCAGAAGGCGTTAGCGGTAGCAGGCTAGACTAATCTCTAACACACGTTGTTTTCACTTCAAAATGAGTGCCATGACCATCAGAATGTGACTGAACAAGCTTTTACAAGCCAAGAGAAAGTAGATGACATAAGTGATAAGGGAGGAAAGACTAATTTGGCGGTGTGGAAGTGGTTTGGTGATCTAAGATCTGATAAAGTGCTGGCTTTAATGTGCTGCAAAATGTGACGGAGTGTCGTTCCAACTAGCGGTGGGAACACATCGAACTTGTTCCACTCGATAGAATATGATGAGAGTCAGAAGATGAAGCACAATAAAAGTTTGAGCCAACGTATCCCTGAAACAACACCCCCAGCTGTAGCAAAAGAGAAACACATGCATGGGTTGTTAGGTTATCTTGTTGTTTTAAGTTAAAACTATTAATATTGACAAAGTTGACAGTTTTATGTTTATTTGATAGATTTAAAAAAATTCTGAAGACTAAATGCAAATAAAAGGTGAACGTTCATTTATTTGTACAGTTTGTACAGTTTTTCTGATATACTGTTCGATATCGAATTATATCGTTATCGACCGAAATTAAGAAATATATTGTGATAAAAGTTTTGCCCATATCGTCCAGCCCCATGTCTCAGCACTTTTAATTTTTAGACCAGAAGTTAAACGTGTGGTCTTGCAGCAGCCCCTGGCTTTTTTATTTGTTTTATCTTCCAGTTTCTTCATCACAGAGCAGAGACAACGATCCTTACCAAGTTAGCAAAAGCTTTCGTACACACATGCACTCACTGCATTGTTTACCCCCAGCGCTGCCCTGACCCATGAGCATTCTGCCTGTTGTCTTCATGGTCCGTTTGTGCACAGGCAAACAAATCATCTGTCTGGATAAGCGATAATCTCCTGAATTACGCAGAACAAATGCTACGTTTGATAAAACCCAAAATCCTAAAGTGTCACATCATTTGATAATGCAGCCTTATCATTAGATTCATGAATGAAGCACCTCCATAATATAAAGGAACCCAAATGCAGCTTGAAATCTATGAGTCATTAGCTAAAAGCACTCTAAACTCCCATCAATAAACCACCTGCAGGGCTGCTGAATCGACCCCGCTGAGAGCTGCAAGCTGTTTCTTTTAAGAATCAAAGATGCTTTTTATTGAATGCCATTTAAAATTACGTGCTTTTCAACGCAATTAAAATAAACCTGCCCCTGAAATGTTCAGTTCAAGATCTGTAGACGTTTAAATCTCATTACTGCACATCTCACAGGAAATAATACCACTTACAAATGTATCAAATATTAATAAAAGACAGTTCTTCCTGTCACTTAACACAGAATAAAGCTTTGACTACAGTGAGTTACTAGTAATCCAGATGGACAATTAAAAAGTAAGACTTGACTTAACTGTGAATAGATCTGAAGGGAAAACAACGTGCAGGCTGACAGAACCACCCCACCAACCACAGGAAACAAACCAACACAATCGTCTCTTCCCTACAGACAGAAACACATTCATCATTTATATACTTCCACTAAAATG
This sequence comes from Garcialebias charrua, assembly GCA_038048925.1. Classification (NCBI taxonomy): domain Eukaryota; kingdom Metazoa; phylum Chordata; class Actinopteri; order Cyprinodontiformes; family Rivulidae; genus Garcialebias; species Garcialebias charrua. Next base: position 16,933 of record JBBPBX010042563.1, read on the forward strand.
TGCAAATGAGCGGCAGGCTTCTTTTTTATTTCCATGATGCACGTTTATATGTCTGAGGCAAATTTTACAAAAGTAGGTTGAGTTATAGCTGAGATAACCGTCTCCATAGTGAGCAGTGATCGCCCACATGTAAGGCTGGTGCTCAGTAGGTGGGAGGTGAACGTACTGTACACTGAGACGACAAACTTCACACTTTGTTGTTGATAAGTGCCAAATATTAATGTTAGTACCAACCAGTATTTACATGATAGCTCATCATCACGAAAGGCATAATTCTTCTATAAATTAGGATCATAAAACGGGAACTTCACATGTGGAAAAATCAGGTTTTAACTTGTGAAAACATCCATCCACTGATGAAGTCTTTGGATGAAAGATGAAACGCTTCAACACAAAAAACTGTCCGTCCATCATCCACCCATCCATCCATTATCTTTACTCACTTCTTCCTTTTTGGTTTGTGAGGGTCACTGGTCAAACCATCACTGTGCAAGAGGCGGGGGACACCATGGACAGGTCTCCAGTCCATCACAGTTACACATAGGGACAAACAAAACAACCAACCATTCACTCTCTCACGGAAGAAACCGGAGTACCGGGAGAAAACTCACACATGCACAGAGAGCACATGCAAACTTCACCCAGAAAGTCCCCTGGACTGGGATTTGAACCAGGGCGACCTGCTCGCTGAGAGGCAGCAGCTCTACCAACTGAGCCACAATGTTGTCCTTGCAAAAACATGCAAAACATTTTTTAAAGTTAAAAAACATGTTCTGTGTTTTCCCCTGTCAATTTGGAACATTGTCAATGGCATTTTTTTTCTGTAAGGTGAGTGAGACACTTTTATTTATTTATTTATTTATTTTTTGTGGGGGGAGACGAGTCAATGAGCCAATGTGATAAGATCAAGCAAAATCTCAAGAAATGAAATGAGTTGCTGAGATGTAAGAAAGTTTGCCCAACTGTTACGGTTGCATATTTTAAGTGACTTTTCAAAGACAGAACAGGACTCTTAACAGAGCTGTTTATAAGACGTCATCAAACCTCACCAAAAACAAGTAAAATTTTTAAGTCTTTTAATTTAAACCTTCAGGACCCGAAGGTCCTGGGTTCGATCCCCGGTCATTGCACATCTCGTGGTGTCTCTGAGCAGGACACCTAATCTCCCCGGGTGCTTACATAGCTGCCCACTGCTTCACTTGGGTGTATCCAGGTGCGATGGGTTAAATGCAGAGAGCCAGTTTCATCTTTGTATGGGAACATACAATGATGACAACATATAGCACTTTTTAAAGTTTCAAATGCCTCATCAATGTCTTTACAGCACTCACCCACTAACTTTAGCTCATATCTAAATGATTTACAGTAATCCCTCGTTTATAGTGGGGGATCTGTACCCTGAAGACCCGCGATAAGTGAAAAACTGAAAGTTATGCACCATAACTCATGTTCCCTGAAGGAAGGGAACGAGGTGCAACATACTTGCTATGGGAATTGCACCCCCACGCGATTACCTGAAGGAATACATTCACGCCTTTAAGGCAGGGGCGTCAGCGTTGCGCCAGAGGCCCCGCCCTCTGGGTATTTAAGCGGCTGACGCCCATCCATCTTTCTCCAAGATTGCACTTCACCAAGCTTTCAGCATTGAAAGGGCCAGATATGTTGCACCTCGTTCCCTTCCTTCAGGGAACATGAGTTATGGTGCATAACTTTCAGTTCCCTTTCAGTCTGGTCTCTCGGTGCAACATACTTGCTATGGGAACGTAATTCATTCACGCCCTTGAAATGCTCAGCAAAGTGCATGTGAGAACATCCATCCTAAAAAGACAGGCATCTCCTAGCTGCTTTCTACAGGGAATGTAGAGAGCACAAGCTAAGAGGAAAAAATGCCGAATGTAAAGAACATCAACGTGATGTTTCCACTGGGCATATATATGTACAACACCAGCTAGAGACAGCCTAAGTGTGCTCCACTGGTGTGAATACTCATCATCTCCTTTCCCTCTGGAGCATCATGAGAAAAAGGAGGAGCAATGGACCCACTACGTCACAAGAAATTGGGTGACAAATGTGGAGGTAGAAAACCCAGGTCAAACACAGGGTAACCTCTCAGGTCCTTACTAGAAAAACCTTTCTTTCTTTCTTTAATATAGTGCACAACTAACAAGTGAAGCCCATCCTGATGTTGGAGATCAGTTAGGGAGAGGGGAAACCCTTCCAATAGACATCTCCTAGGCAAAACATAAACACCAAGGGGTACCCTTGTGAATGTTGTTACTGTTTGTTTTGGGACAAAGCAACCAAAGCCTTAGGCTCTCAGCCAGTTCCCTTCAGAGGCCAGGCTGAAAGTTGCCATAACCCTGGACGTGGATGTAGAAGCTGCCCACGTGCCTGAGTCAGCAGGTCCCTGTGAGGAGGCAATTGCCATGGCATCCCTGATAACATTGAGGTCAACTCCGGGAACCACATTTTCTGTGGCCACCTGGGGACTATGCCAAAAGAGGTCCTCTTGAGAGGGCGTCTGCTCCATAATTTAGATCACCAGGGACATGAGTTGCCCTAAGTGACAAGATTCTTGGAGCACACCATGTGAGCATCCTCTGCGCCAGTCCGAGGAGGGCCCGGGACCTTGTCCTTCCCTCTCTATTGATGAAGGACATTGTGGTCCTGTTATCTGATTTCACCAGGATATGTTGTCCAGCGACCAGACCTTTATTGAAGAAGTATTTTAATGACAGGAATACGGCCAGCAACTCTAGGAAGTTGATATGTAATCTCGCTTCCTGTTCATTCCAAAGGCCGCAGGCGTTCTGGTTTCTACAGATCGCCCCCCATCCTGTTTTTGAGGCATCCGTCGTGATGACTACACGAGATGACACCCTTCCCAGTGAGACCCCTTCCGTGAAAACTGACAAATCTCTCTAAGGTTCCAGGGCCTTCAGGCACTCTGAATCTATCCTAACCTTTCCTGCTTGATTAGGCAGGACGGGTTGTGTCCGTCGGTTTAGCCATACTTGTATGGGCCGCATTTTCAGTAATGCGTGTGGCACACAGGGAATGGCTGCCGCCAAGAGGCCTAAAAGGCCTAAAAGGATGCAGCCGCTGCGTGCAGACGTGTGTCAGTGAGCTCCAGGTACCTCAGCGGTGTTGGATTTATAAAAGCGACTACGTTGCTCTAGACGCTAAAATTTATTCATGACACAGTGGACAAATACTACCCAAACCTGACTAATTTGGAACTGAATTTTTGTCGTTTTTTGGAGTTTTTTTTTTTTATTGTCGGCGTAAAACCTTCTAACGTGAGGAAGATGACGACTGAACAAGAAAAACTAACTTTAAAATCCCTGATGAAGGCTATCCGTGAGTCGAAAGAAGAGCTCACTATCCATATAAATCAAAAAATAGACTATATCCAACAATCCTTAACAAAAATTGAACTGTCATGCTCCACGCTGGCGGAGCAGGTGCAGGAAATCGAGACCAGAATTGGCGCTAATGAAGACAACCTCTCTGACGCACAAGCGCGCATAATTAAAATGGAGAAGGAAATAACTCTTCTGAAGGAGAAAACGGACAATTTGGAAAACCGGAGCAGAAGATCAAATGTTAAAATTATAAATATTCCAGAAAAGTCCGAAGGCACCGACATGGTTGATTACGTGGAGCGACTAATCCCACAGCTGCTCGGGGAGGAGCACTTCCCAGCCCCGGTCATCATCGAGAGAGCGCACCGTCTGGGGAGGGCGTCGGAGCGGACCAGACCTATCCTCGTGAAATTTCTGAATTCCAGAGACAAAGACAAAGTACTCCGTTTGGCCAGGGACAAGGGGACGGTAAAGTTGGGTAAACATCGAATCTCATTTTACCCAGATTACAGCACCGAGGTGCAACGCAAAATGCTCGCTTTCAGCGAGGTGAAGAAACAACTACGGGAGAAAAAAATTGAATATGCCAGCCGCTACCCTGCTAAACTGAGGATTCGACACGGAGGTGGATTTAAACTTTTTACAACCCCATCTGAGGTGGAGGCCTTCCTGTCCACTGTGCAGGATGAGGGATAAAAACATTTCCTTCACACGATGACAAGGCACCATGACTAACGGTAAAAAAAAAAAATGTTGCATAAAATAATCCATATTTACTATGCCTCAAATGTTAAACCATTTTTATTTAGTCACTTGTGTCTAATAATATCATACTGTAGGCTATGTGTACAATATGTTAAGTAAAGTTAATATATATATATGTATGCTGTGTGTGTGTGTGTGTGTGTGTGTGTGTGTGTGTGCGTGTGTGTGCGCATGTGTGTGCATGTATGTACGTATATGTATGTGTGTGTATATATATGTGTAGCCTATATGTATGTGTATGGATATGTATGTATGTGTATGCGTGTATATATGTATGTATATATATGTATATGTGTATGTATGTATGTATGTGTGTGTGTATGTGTATGTAATAATAATAATAATAATGAATTCAATTTATAACGCACTTTTCATTAATGAAAATCTCAAAGTGCTACAAGGTGCAACAGAAATTAAATGTCAATAAAACAAGTAATAAAACAAGTAAAATCAATAACAGTATCATGTATGTACGTATGTGGTATGTATGTGTGTATGTATGCATGTAGTATGTATGTATGTGTGTAGTAATTACGTTGTATGTATGTATGTACTGCTATGTACATGTATGTATGTACTGGTATGTATGTACATGCATGTATGTACTGGTATGTACATGCATGCATGTAGTATGTATCTGTATGTACATGCATGTAGTATGTATCTGTATGTACATGTATGTACACGTACATGTATGTACACATACACGTACATGTATGTACACGTACCGGTATGTACACGTACCGGTATGTACACGTATGTACACGTACCGGTATGTACACGTATGTACATGTACCGGTATGTACATGTATGTACACGTACTAGTATGTACACGTACATGTATGTACTAGTATGTACACGTACATGTATGTACACGTATGTACATACACGTACATGTATGTACACGTATGTACATACACGTACATGTATGTACATGTATGTACATACACGTACATGTATGTACATGTACATACACGTACACCTATGTACATGTATGTACATGTACATACACGCACACGTATGTACATGTATGTACATGTACATACACGTACACGTATGTACATGTATGTACACGTACATGTATGTACACGTACATACACGTACACGTATGTACACGTACATACACGTACACGTATGTACACGTATGTACACGTATGTACACGTACATGCATGTACACGTATGTACACGTACATGCATGTACACGTATGTACACGTACATGCATGTACACGTATGTACACGTACATGCATGTACACGTACGTACACGTACACGCATGTACATGTACGTACACGCATGTACACGTACGTACACGTACACGCATGTACACGTACGTACACGCATGTACACGTACGTACACGTACACGCATGTACACGTACGTACACGTACACGCATGTACACGTACGTACACGTACACGCATGTACACGTACGTACACGTACACGCATGTACACGTACACGCACGTACACGTACGTACACGTACACGCACGTACACGTACGGTATGTACACGCACGTACACGTACCGGTATGTACACGCACGTACACGTACCGGTATGTACACGCACGTACACGTACCGGTATGTACACGCACGTACACGTACCGGTATGTACACGCACGTACACGTACCGGTATGTACACGCACGTACACGTACCGGTATGTACACGCACGTACACGTACCGGTATGTACACGCACGTACACGTACCGGTATGTACATGCACGTACCGGTATGTACATGCATGTACCGGTATGTACATGCATGTACCGGTATGTACATGCATGCACATGTACCGGTATGTACATGCATGCACATGTACCGGTATGTACATGCATGCACATGTACCGGTATGTACATGTATGCACATGTACCGGTATGTACATGTATGCACATGTACCGGTATGTACATGTATGCACATGTACCGGTATGTACATGTATGCACATGTACCGGTATGTACATGTATGCACATGTACCGGTATGTACATGTATGCACATGTACCGGTATGTACATGTATGCACATGTACCGGTATGTACATGTATGCACATGTACCGGTATGTACATGTATGCACATGTACCGGTATGTACATGTATGCACATGTACCGGTATGTACATGTATGCACATGTACCGGTATGTACATGTATGCACATGTACCGGTATGTACATGTATGCACATGTACCGGTATGTACATGTATGCACATGTACCGGTATGTACATGTATGTACATGTACCGGTATGTACATGTATGCACATGTACCGGTATGTACATGTATGTACAATGTACTAGTATGTACACGTACATGTATGTACATGTACGTACATGTATGTACATGTACGTACATGTATGTACGTACACGTACATGTATGTACATGTACGTACACGTACATGTATGTACATGTACGTACACGTACATGTATGTACATGTACGTACACGTACATGTATGTACATGTACGTACACGTACATGTATGTACATGTACGTACACGTACATGTATGTACATGTACGTACACGTACATGTATGTACATGTACGTACACGTACATGTATGTACATGTACGTACACGTACATGTATGTACATGTACGTACACGTACATGTATGTACATGTATGTACATGTACGTACACGTACATGTATGTACATGTATGTACATGTACGTACACGTACATGTATGTACATGTATGTACATGTACGTACACGTACATGTATGTACATGTATGTACATGTACGTACACGTACATGTATGTACATGTATGTACATGTACGTACACGTACATGTATGTACATGTATGTACATGTACATACACGTACATGTATGTACACGTCATGTCATGTACACGTATGTACACGTACATGCATGTACACGTACATGCATGTACACGTATGTACACGTACATGCATGTACACGTATGTACACGTACATGCATGTACACGTATGTACACGTACATGCATGTACACGTATGTACACGTACATGCATGTACACGTATGTACACGTACATGCATGTACACGTATGTACACGTACATGCATGTACACGTATGTACACGTACATGCATGTACACGTATGTACACGTACATGCATGTACACGTATGTACAGTACACGTACATGCATGTACACGTATGTACACGTACATGCATGTACACGTATGTACACGTACATGCATGTACACGTATGTACACGTACATGCATGTACACGTATGTACACGTACATGCATGTACACGTAATGTACACGTACATGCATGTACACGTATGTACACGTACACGCATGTACACGTACGTACACGTACACGCATGTACACGTATGTACACGTACACGCATGTACACGTATGTACACGTACACGCATGTACACGTATGTACACGTACACGCATGTACACGTATGTACACGTACATGCATGTACACGTATGTACACGTACATGCATGTACACGTATGTACACGTACATGCATGTACACGTATGTACACGTACATGCATGTACACGTACACGCATGTACACGTAATGTACACGTACACGCATGTACACGTACATGTACACGTACACGCATGTACACGTATGTACACGTACACGCATGTACACGTATGTACACGTACACGCATGTACACGTATGTACACGTACACGCATGTACACGTATGTACACGTACACGCATGTACACGTATGTACACGTACACGCATGTACACGTATGTACACGTACACGCATGTACACGTATGTACACGTACATGCATGTACACGTATGTACACGTACATGCATGTACACGTATGTACACGTACATGCATGTACACGTATGTACACGTACATGCATGTACACGTATGTACACGTACATGCATGTACACGTACATGCATGTACACGCATGTACACGTATGTACACGTACATGCATGTACACGTACATGCATGTACACGTATGTACACGTACATGCATGTACACGTATGTACACGTACATGCATGTACACGTAATGTACACGTACATGCATGTACACGTACATGTACACGTACACGCATGTACACGTACGTACACGTGCATGTACACGTACCATGTACACGTACGTACACGTACATGCATGTACACGTATGTACACGTACATGCATGTACACGTATGTACACGTACATGCATGTACACGTATGTACACGTACATGCATGTACACGTACACGCATGTACACGTACACGCATGTACACGTACACGCATGTACACGTACGTACACGTACACGCACGTACACGCACGTACACGCATGTACACGTACGTACACGTACACGCATGTACACGTACGTACACGTACACGCATGTACACGTACGTACACGTATGTACACGTACACGCACGTACACGTATGTACACGTACACGCACGTACACGTATGTACACGTACACGGCACGTACACGTATGTACACGTACACGCACGTACACGTATGTACACGTACACGCACGTACACGTACCGGTATGTACACGCACGTACACGTACCGGTATGTACACGCACGTACACGTACCGGTATGTACACGCACGTACACGTACCGGTATGTACACGCACGTACACGTACCGGTATGTACACGCACGTACACGTACCGGTATGTACACGCACGTACACGTACCGGTATGTACACGCACGTACACGTACCGGTATGTACATGCATGTACCGGTATGTACATGCATGTACCGGTATGTACATGCATGCACATGTACCGGTATGTACATGCATGCACATGTACCGGTATGTACATGCATGCACATGTACCGGTATGTACATGTATGCACATGTACCGGTATGTACATGTATGCACATGTACCGGTATGTACATGTATGCACATGTACCGCTATGTACATGTATGTACGTATGTATGTATGCATGTATATATGTACGTGTACATGTACATGTATGTATGCAAGTATGTATGTACCGGTATGTATGTAAATGTGACAGTATTTACCTCTCCATGGCCAATGTCCATTGCTTCCAAGTCATCAACACGAGACTTCCTCACCCTGGGGCGGCCGTGGTGTAGTGGTAATGGCAGTCGACCCCTGATCGGAAGGTTGGAGGTTCGAATCCCGCATCCGCCCACCATGTGTCGTTGTGTCCCTGAGCAAGACACTTAACCCCGAGTTGCTCCCGGTAGGTCTGGATGGCGCCTTGCAAGGAAGGCTACCACTACCGGTGTATGAATGTCTGAATGAATGGGTGGATGGCTGGTATTGTAAAGCACTTTGGGGCTCCTCACAGGGGGCTGGAAAGCGCTATATAAATAAGCTCCATTTATCCTCTCCCTGCGAGATCGCTCTTCCTAGAAAACAAAACCGAGCTGTGACGGTCCACACAGACAAATGGTTTTATGGCATAACTTCACAAACAGGAAGTCTTACCCAAATTATGTCCTCCTTCTCGGTCTCCTGAAGCTGGTAGAGGATCTTTTGACAGCTCCTGATCCGACTCCATTTTCCCTATGATACGTTCCTTTTCTGCTTCACTCTGAGCACTCGCCAGCATGGTACAATACTGAACTGTGCGTGTGAAAAACACAAACAATTTCAAAATATTAATTATTATTATTAATAATAATATATCTCCTTCACCGTATTCACCTGAGTGTTCATCTCGTACTTTTCCAAACTGGTCTTCATCTCCTTCCTGCAAACCAGAAAAATGATTACTTTTATAATTTATTTTGAGCACAAACATCTGGATGTTCCAAAGCTTCTGAGGACAAAATTTACAATAACTTTCATCAGTGAAATTCAAAGTCAGGTGAATCTTATTTTCAATGAGGGTCAGTTCGTTGTGCAGAAAGCTGAGAACAAAAAGGAATATACAGGTAGTCCCCAACTTACGAGCGCTCTTACTTACGAGGTTCCGGACTTACGAGCTGGCGAATTTTTGGAAAAAACGCAAAAAATACCGAGTTTTTCTGTGTTTTTTCACCACAGTTCGTTAGCTAAACATGTGGACACACGTTTCCGATCATTTTTATGCACTCATAAGCAGTTTTTCGATGAAAAACAAGTGTTTGTAGTCGCGCTAGCAAAACCGTTCCAACTTACGAGCGAAATTCCGGACTTACGAGACACGTGGCGGCCGTTCCAATTTACGAGATTTCCGTGTTACGAGCGCCTCGTTGTAACGGAACTCGCTCGTAAGTCGGGGACTACCTGTAACATCATGAAAAAAAACCTTTACCTCTTCATCAGATTCAAACTGCACATTCACACCATATGTTTCATCAATGCTGTCATCTGTTAATAAATGGAAATGTCTCGTCACATTAACAGGAATAAAAATCTTAAAGAGTAAACATAGCTGCACTATAGATATCTCCTAAATTTTCACAAGTTGGCATGAGTTGTCTAAAACGTTCAAGTGTGAGAGGGCCTTATGACACATTCATTCTGATGTTTAAGATGAATAGATAAATGAATAAGTCATTTAATGGTGATGGATTTTACTCACATGAAGCGTCACCAATAAAGGGAATTGTGCCTGCCAGTCTTCAAGCTTGAAGATGCTTTTCCAAACAGGGATTTCCTGTAATAACATTAACCAGACTTGTGGTTATAAATTAGAAAATTAAGAAAAAAACTATTTTAGTTTTACAGTTCGAATTACATTACACATGAGAATAATCACTTATTCATTACATGTCAAGCTCAGATATTTGTGTGGGTCCGAGTACAAATGCAGCTGCAGCTGCCAGGAAAAAGACAAAGAGAAGATATATGGATGCAGTTAGAGAGGACATGAAGGTAGTTGGAGTGAGGACATGAGGATGCAGAGGACAGTGAGGTGGAGGAGGATGACTCGCTGTGGCGACCCCTGAAAAGGGAAAAGCCGAAAGAAGAAGATGCTCACCGTTTCACACAGGGACCCTTTGCACAGCTAACAGAAGCTAGCTAGTAGTTGTTGAGCAGACTGAAATGGGAGGTTTGCTGGTGGCCTGTCTGATCCGTGATCAACAAGCCAAGGGGCAGCAGAACCAAACGTTTGGTTCAGGTTGCTATTATTTTTTTAAGTGTTTGCAGTCTGTGCGACTCACTCGTCACCTGTCAAGTTTTGTATTTAAAAATAAGGGAAATTTTCTGCCGGGTACGCCGAGCCACCCCACTAGGCCAGGGATCTACAACCTTTATGATCAAAAGAGCCATTTCTGCCCCTTTGTTCACTAAATTAAATGTTTCCGGAGCCAACTGGGATTCTCAACTGGTGGCCCACAGACCACTTTAAGTTTGTTAAAGGACAATTTTCTGACCGGTAGTTTTCTGGCCATTGTAAAGCTGAAAA